>PVKE010032510.1:0-18446 GCA_004027555.1 Craseonycteris thonglongyai
GGCAATCACCAAGCTATTGAGTGTGTCCATAGGTCTCTGTGTCTTTGTTACTTTCACTTTTATATTCCACCTATAAGTGAGGTCATGTGTTTCCTGATTCTTTCAGTCTGACTTATTTCGCTTAATAAGATGGTCTCTAGGTCCATCCATGTTGCCAGAAATGACTGTAATTTATCATTTCTCATCGCTGAGTAGTAAGAATAAATTTTTTTTATTTGCAATATTTGTTTCTTTATTTATGTCCTCCGTATTTATTTGTGTCCTCCTTTTCATTGGAAAAAAGTTGGTCACCTTACTTTTTCGAGCTCACGTTCTACAGCAAAAGACAGCATAAGGTTGACCCCATAATGACAAAAAGCCAGCCATCTGTTGCACAGTATTATAAGAAGCAAGAGCAAGTTCAAAGGCCCTGCGGTGAGGAATGAAATAGCAGGACTGAGAGCAAAAGGGGACTGTGTCTTCAAGTTATAACTGACAGGTTGGAATGGCAGGCAGGGGCCAGGTCTTCACAGCCTGGTAAATCAACACAATATATTTGGATTTGCAATGGGGTGGGGAAATAATAATGGGTTTGTAGGATAGCAGAATAATTCCTAGTTATTCCACTACTGGGAATTTACTCTGTGGATATACTCACAAAAACTGTGTGTGTGTGTGTGTGTGTGTGTGTGTGTGTGTGTGTGTGTGTGTATGATATTGTTCAGCACTGTTTGTAGTAACAAAACATTGGAAATAATAGGGGGATAGTTAACTAAATGACAGCACATTCTTATAATAGAATACTTTGAAGCCTTTTAGAAAGAAATGCTTCTGTAGGTTGCGATATCAAAAGAGCTTCCAGATATATTTTTAAGGAAACTTTTTTTAAAAAAGCAAAACACAGGACATTATATATAGTGCTACATTAAGAAAAAACACCTATAGTTGTACACAATTTTAATTTTTCTGGGAAGACAGATAATAATTTGTTGGTAATGTATACATATTTGGGGAAAAATCTAGCAGCAAACTAAAGAGAATTCCTACTTATTATTTATACTGCTTATCTTTTCACAGTATTTGAATTTTCTTATGATGTGTGCCATTTAAAAACAAGTCAGCTGAGTAGTGAGATAATGATTCACTTTTCTATTTTTAAGTTTCTATATTGAAAATCTTAATGTGTAACATCATATTAGAAATAACATGTTTAAAATGGTGATTTTTCTAAGACTTATTTTAAATTTCGACACCTACATGAAGTCCTCACTATTTGCTTATTTCCCTGCTTAGGTCTATAGAAGGTTAGGCAAATGGAGGGGAATGTTGGGAGGGTGCCCAGCAACACCACTAGGAATTTTTATGAAAAGATTTATTGTGTGTGTTTCTAACCCATAACCATATAAATAACTGGGGCTCAAAAAGTAACAGTTAATCAATATTTAGTAGTCACATTTTAAAAATTAGGGAAGAGAGTAAGGAGAATTGAAAGACAGAAATTTACTGCAAAGATGATGACTACTAAACAAAAGATCTGGACTTTAGTCTTGACTCTATTCCAGACCTAACAATCTGATCGTGGAGAAAGTGTTAATAAATCAATCTGTTCATTTCCTTTTCTACATATAAAATAACAGTGCTAAGCTGGATAATCTGAATACCAGCTCAGAATTTCTCTGGCATAGAAATATGTTAAAATGCACACATTGTTTCTGGTACATCCAACACTAGCCTGCTTTTTTTCTTTTTTTTTTTTTTAAGATTTTTATTTAAGTATAGCTAATATACAGTATTAGTTTCAGGTGTACACCATGGTTGCTCAACATTTATACACCTAAAGAAAAGGTCACCATGATAAGTCCAGCAATCATCTGACATTGTACCACAGTATCACAATATTATGGATATACGAGGTGTGATAAAAAAAAAAAACTATGGTGAATACTAAAGTTAAAAAAAATTATTACAGTAAAAGACACGTTGCCATAAATTTCCCTCAAGATACTCCCCTTTGCTTCCAACACACCTATCCCTTCATTCTTGCCACTTTCTGAAGCAGTTCTGGAAGTCCTCTTTTGTGAGTGTCTTTAGTTGCACTATTGTGGCTGCCTTGATGTGCTGAATCAATTCAGAACATTTACCTTTCATGGTCATTTTGACTTCACAGAAGAGCCAGAAGTCGCATGGTGTCATATCCAGTGAATAAGGTGGATGAGGACACACTGTAATGTTTTTATTTGACAAAAATTGCCATACCAGAAAGCAATGTGTGACCTAAATCAATTCAGGACATCCAGGCAGCCAGGACAGCACAACTAAAGACACTCACAAAAAAGGATTTCTAGAACTGCCTCAGAAAGTGGTAAGAATGATGGGGTAAGTGTGTTTGAGTTTTTTGGAGGTATTAATGGCAATGTGTCTTTTACTGTAATAATTTTTTTTAATTGAAACATTCATCTTTTTTTTTTTATCACACCTTATATTTCCTGTATTGTACATTACATCCCCATGACTTGTTTGTTTTATACCTGGAAATTTGACTCTCTTATTCCCTTTAAACTTTTCCCTTCTTTTTAAATTTTTCAATTACAGTTGACATTTAATATTATTTAATATTACTTACAGGTGTACAGCATAGTGGTTAGACATTTATATAATTTAAGAAGCGATTCTCCTGACTAGTACCCACCTAGCACTATACATAGTTATTACCTTATTATTGACTATATTACCTATGCTTTACATCTTCATGACTATTTTGTAACTACCAATTTGTACTTAATCCCTTCACCTTTTTTACCCTATCCCCAAACCTCCTCCCATCTATCACCCTAATAAATCTAGTACCCATCTGACACATACATAGTTACTACAATATTATTGACTCTATTCCTTATGCCACACCCTACATCTCCATGACTACTGTATAAAATCCAATTCGTACTCCTTAATTCCTTTCCCTTTTTCACTCACCCCAACTTCCCTCCTGTCTGGCAACTATCAAAATGTTCTCTGTATCTATGAGTTTGTTTCTGGGTTTTTTTGTGTGTTTGTTCTTTAGATTCCATATATAAGCAAAATCACACTGCATCTGTCTTTCTCTGTCTGACATACTCCACTCAGTATAATACCCTCCTGGTCCATCCATGCTGCTGTACGTTAGGAACCCATTCCCATCCCTGGTCCAACAATATTCCATTGTATATATGTACCATCTACTTTTTAAAAATCTATTTATCCATTGACAGAGGCCCATGCTGTCTGCACATCTTGGCTGTAAACAAGGCTGCAATGAACATAGGAATGCACACAGCTCCTCAAAGTAGAGTTTTGGGTTCCTTTGGATAAATACCAAAAAGTGGGATTACTGGGTCCTTTTTTGTCTCATTATAACTTTTGTATTTAAATCTATTTTGTCTGGTATAAGACTGTTACCCCAGCATTATTATTATAATTTTTGTTTCCATTTCCATGAGATATCGTCTTCCATTTCTTTACTTTTAGTCTGTGTGTGTCTTTCAATCTAAAGTGATGCTCTTGTAGGCATCATTTTCTTACCCATTTGTCCACCCTATCTTTTGATCGAATCATTTAATCTATTTACATTAAAGTAATTATTGATATATATGTAGTTATTGCTGTTTTATTATTCATATTTTTAATCTTCTTTTTACTTGTTGGGTTTTTTTTTTGGTTTTTTTTTTTAATTAAAGGAGTCCCTGTAAGATTCCTTGTAATCCTGATGTGGTTTTGATGAACTCCTTTAGCTTTTTCTTTTCTGGGAAGCTCTTTATCTGTCCTTTGATTCCAAATTATAGCTTTGCTGTGTAGAGTAATCTTGATTGTAGGTCCTTGCTTTTCATCAATTTGAATATTTTGTGCCAATCCCTTCTGGCCTGCAAAGTTTCTGTTGAGAAATCAACTGATAATCTTATGGGAGCTCCCTTGTAGGTATTATAACTAACTGCTTTTCTGATGCTACTTTTAAGATTCTCTTTGTCTTTAACCTTTGGAATTTTAATTATCATGTGTCTTGGTGAGGGTCTCGTTGGGTTCATCTTTTTGGGGACTCTCTATGCTTTCTGGACTTGTAGGTTTTCAGTCCTTATTTCTTCAAATAGGATTTCAATTTTTTGTTCCCTCTCTTCTTTGTTGTAATGTTGTCAGTGTTGGTACCCTTAATGTCTCAGAGGCCTCTTTAAATTATTTTTTTGAATTCTTTTTTCTTACTGCTCTTCTGACTGGGTGTTTTCTGCTACTTTATCTTCTAAGTAATTGATTCAGTCATCTCCTTCATCTAGCATACTGTTGATTCTCTCTAATGTATTCTTTATTTTAGTTATTGTATTCTTTATTTCGGACTGGTTCTTTTTTATGTTTTCTATCTTCATCTTTTTGTTTTCTATGTCTTTGTTGAAGTTTTCCCTGAGATTATTGAGCAGCCTTTTAACCAGTGTTTGAAACTCAGTGTCTGGTCTGGTAGATTGCTTGTTTCCTTTTGTTTAGCTCTTTTTCTGGAGCTTTGTTCTGTTTTTCAGTTTTGGGGTTTTTTGGTTGTTGTTTTTTGTTTTTTGAGACATGTTTCTTTGTCTCCCCATTTTGGCAGCATCCTTGTGTTTGTTCTTATGTATTAGGTGGGGCTGCTATGCCTCCCAGTCTTAATAGAGTGGCCTTATGTAGTAACTGTCCTGTGGTGGCCAATGGCACAGTCTCCATGGTCAACAGCGCCATGTGCTCTAAGTGTGTGCCATGTGTGGGTTGTGTGTGCCCTCCAGTTGTAGTTGAGCCTTAGTTGCTATTTGCACAATTGACCCTCAGGCTGATGGCTTGTGAGGACTGGCCATGACTACATTGGAGGACCTGTTGTGGAGGGACTGACCCTACAGAGCAGGGCTAGCTTTAGCTGGGCTCTGGGTTTTGCCCAGTCTTCCCTTTGGGTGTGTCATTCTTGGAGGTGGCTGGTTAATGCTTGAACTTGTTCAGAAGCTGGTCACTGGGTATTCCAGCCCTGGGGCCTCCCAGGAGAAGACCTGCTGCAGGCCAAGTTCAGTCATAGCCTATACTCTGCCCAGGGCCTCTTGGCATGAGACACAAAGGTATCTGCAGATGGCCACCACCTGTACTAGGCTTGGAAATGACTCAAGAGGCCAAACCCTGAACCGAAGGTGGCTGTTGTTAGTGCCAGGCTTGTTCAACAAGAGGTATGGAGTATGCCAAAGCCAGATGCTGCTTTCTGGGTTTTGTGAATCTTTGGAGATTTTAGAAAAGTCTGCATCTTGTGCGAATACAAGCCTTTTATATGGAAAAGCCACTGGAAGTGCCTTGGGTGTGCCTGAAAGTTGGGTGGGACATGGTCTCAGGAAATCAGCAGGGTGGGGTGAACAAAAGGTGTTATCCAGGTTGATGGAGACTCAGATATGGCTGCTGCCTGTGTCTGTATACTGGAAGCGGGGAAGGCTCAACAACAACAAAAACAAAACAATGGCTTCCACCAGCTCCTGCCTCCAAGAGAAAGCTGTCCCTCCAACCCTTGCCCTAAACTCAGACAATTCAGTTCCTTTCTGTATGTCCTTGATGTCTTTAGAGCTGATGCCCCAGTGCTGGACCCCAGAGTGAGTGACTCTATCAGTGAGTTAAGTCCATATGTGAGCCCTTTAAGAAAAGTGCCTGGGACTCCAGCCTCTGTCTCTCTCGGCCACAATCTCTGCTGGTCTTCACAGCCAGAATTTATGAGAAATTTTCTCACTAACACTAGAAACCTGGGCTGGAGAGCCTGGTGTGGGATTGGAATCCCTTGATCCTCTTGGGGGAGACCTCCACAGCTGAGATATCCCTCCTAATTTTTAATGGTCACACATAAGCGTGAAACCAGCCTGTTCCAGGTCTCTGCCCCTCTCATCAATCTCAAGGTGGCTTCTTCTATATTTCCGTAGTTGTAAGGCTTTGCCTCAGCTAGACTTCAGGTGATTCTCAGTGATGGTTGGTCTGTAGTATAGATCTTTTCTTTTTACTGTTTTTGACAGAGAGACATAGAGACAGAGAGAGAAGGGAGGGGGCCCAGAGCAGTCTTCATAGTTGTACATCATTAGTTTTTTTGACATAGTTTCATTCTACACAGGTTGGTGCGGAGCCACACAGGGCAGGAACCCAGTCAGGGGCCTCCCGCATGAGAGGCATGCCCCTTCCCCCCCCACCCCCAATCCTGAGCTAGGGGCCGAACTAGAGGTCTCCTACATGGAAGCTTACCCGGCAAGATCCAAACTGCCCCTCCTCTCTACATGGCAAGCACACCCCAGTTCAGCATATGTGTCCTCATGAGCCAGGGCTGGGACTGGGACTCAATCCTTGGACCTCAGGGCTGCAAAGTGAGCACTCAACCAGCTGAGCCATCCCAACATCCCCTTAGATGTAATTTTGATGTGGGCACCATGTTTACCTACTCCGCCATCTTGACTGCGAAAATCCTAGCCTGCTGCTTTAGACCTCGATTCCATAGGCTGAGTCTAGACAAGCTGACCCATTTGACATGCTCTGAATATCTCAAGTTTTGGCCTCTTCTCCCATAATACCCTCTACTTGGAATACCTTCCCTCTCCCCATATCTACGTGTCAAATTCAATCCACTCTTCGGATACTCACAAACGACTCTCTATATGAGGCTTTGCCAGCTCACTGAGATAATCTATCTCCCTTGATTCTTAAACTCTTGATGCAAACAAATCTCAAGATGATGAACACATTTTTTTTTTGTATTCTTATTCACTTGATAATATTTTCTGCCCTTTTTGAAATGTAGGGGACCAAGTCATAATTTCTTCATCTACCTTCTTTGCTGCTACCAAGTTGGCATTAATTCTAGGTAAAAGGAATAGATGGAAAGGGAATGCCACTCTCTGAATAGCTTCAAGTTGTCATTTCATTCTATCCTTATCTACAGAGGGTTGCTATATAGGAACCACATCTGATTTTTATTTTCCCCAGTGAACTTTGCTATCTACCTACTTGGAGATATCGTCAAAAAGTTGGAAAACATAATGGTGTGTAAAAAAGAAATGCTGGGATGCCATGATGGCTCAACAGGTTGGGTGTTTGCCTTGTAACAGTGAGATCGGGGATCAAATTTTGGCCCCGGCCCATGAAAACCCATATGCTAAAATGTGGTGCAACTGGTAACTGCCAAGTACTGCGGTGAAAGTTGTTGCTTCCTATGTGGGAGGCCTCCAGTTCAGTTCCTGCCCCATGCAACCCCACATCCACCTGTGTGGAATGAAACTATGTCACTATTAATGATATACAACTATAGAGACTGCTCTGGGCCCTCTCCCACTTCTCTCTGTTTCTCTCTTTTTTACCTTCTCTCACAACAATAAAAAGTAAATGTTAAAAAAAAAAGATAGAAATGATCATTTTGTGATCTTAATATGGCAAATAAAAATATTCGTCCAGAGGAAACCGGGATGGCTCAGTAGGTTGAGCGCTCACTTTGCAGGGCCGGGGAATGAAGATCGAATTCTGGCCTCGGCCTGGGTGGACCCGTGGTCTGAACTGGGGAGTGCCCCCAGTTCAGTTCTCACCAGGGTGAGACCCCGGCCCAGTTCCTGCCCTGTGCAGCCCTGCGCCCACCTGTGGAGTGAAACTATGTGGAAAAACCAATGATGTGCAACTATGGAGACTGTTCTGGGCCCTCCCCCTTCTCTCTGTCTCTGTTTCTGTGTGTGTGTGTCTCTCTCTGTGTGTCAAAAACAATAAAAATAAATTAAAAAAAATTTATCCATAAACAATTATAATTGCCAAATAAGACAAAAATTAATATTCAGTGCTTGACCATTTTTACTTTAGACCTCTCTCTGAATATTATAAATACTAAGATGATTTTTTTTTTCTCAGACACAATTTATTTACAAACCAAAGAGGCCAAGGAGACTTTAGTCATACCTGTCTCCTACCTGAGCAAAACTAACAGAAGAGAAGTGGCTTTCCACTTCCTCATAAGGCTTTTGGTTATAACAAACTAAAGTTGGGGCCTTGGGCCTCCTTAAAGACTCTAGAAGGGCACAGCTCCTCCACCCCACTCCCACCAGGCTCTGGATGTTAAAGGCAGAGCCAGCCACCTAACTCCTGTTCTTACCCCTCACTGGCCTCCAGGGTGCTTGCTGTCCTTGATCTACGTATGATGGTGCCCAAAGTCCTGGAGTATTTCTTTCCTTTGATCAGAAGCTTGAGGTGGGCCTGGGCAACTTCAGACCTCATCCCAAATAGCCTGTCCCAAAAGAGCTCATCATACTGAAAAGCAATCCTTACTATTCTTTGTTACAGAGAGAAGGGGGAGGGCCCTAAGCAGTTTCCATAGTTGTACATCATCAGTTTTTGTCATACTTTTATTCTGCACAGGTGGGCAGAGGCCACACAGGGCAGGAACTGGGTGGGGCCTCCCACATGGGAGGCATGCCCCCATGAGCTGGAGGCCAAACCAGTGTCCTCCCATGTGGAAATCTCGCCCCAGCAAGAACCGAACTGGGGGCCACACCCCAGTTCAGCATATGGGTCCACATGGACTGGGGCTGTGATTCGATCCTCAGACCCTGGGCTACAAAACTAGCGCTTAACCCTCTAAGCCAGGGGTGTCAAACTCAATTAAAACACGGGTCATTTGGTGCAACAGGCAAGATTCACACGGGCCACATCACATTTACAAACATCGTAGGAACTGAGTCAGCATGTTCATACAGGCCCACAGGCCCCCAGGAAAGGCACTGGGCCACGTGTATACTCGTCTTCAGTAGTTAAAGGGTTAACGAGGGAATTGTGTGCATGGTATTGCCTCGATCTCCCCTAAGCGCTATTTTCTTCATAACAATTTTTTCTATTTTCATTTTATTTCAGAGCATCGTGGGCCACAAAAAATTACCTCGGGGGCCACATGCGGCCCGTGGGCCGCCAGTTTGACACCCCTGCTCTAGACCATCCCGCCATGCCCTGTCCTTACTATTCTTAAAGGGATTGGAGGTCAATATGAAAGACAGCAAATGTTTTATATAAATAAGACAAGTACAAATAATTATGTAAAAATCAACTTATACTCCAAAATAGATACCTACAAAAGATTCATTAAATGAGCCGTGAGCATGTCTGATTTAAGAAAATATAATAAGGAAATGTGATAGGTACTCACAACTCCAGTTTTACCTCGTTGTTTTCATAATTCTGTGAGCATGTGTCTTTCATGCTGAAGATACAGTTTTTGCCTGAAACCCTCTGGTTGTGAGTAGCAGAGAGTGGTTAACATCTTGGCGCTCAGGGGACTCAGGGTCTCTGTGGGAAAGGAGATGGTAAGGTAACCGGCTTATCTCTCTTGGGCTTTATTTCAGATGTGTTCTGAAACAGTCCTCCTATATATGTTCAACTTACAGAAGTATCAGTAACACAAAAATGTATTTGGGGTATCAATGAAAACTTAAAGGACACTATTTGATAATGAAAGCAGACTTCTCAGCATTGTATTAAGATCATAGCACCCCTGGAGGACAACTGGGCAAACTGCATGTGAAGGGAAACTTCAAAAGTTAATTTTACTTTTTAATAAGATCTTTCTATATATGTGTATCAGTGAAGTAGCTGTTAAGAAATTTTATTTACTCTCATTATCTGTGTTTATAAAAAAGGGTAGATGCATCAAAAATATCAAATGAATAAAAAAAATACCCACACTCTCCTGCTATTCTTCTGATATGTCTTGGTCCAAACCATAAAGAAGGCCTCAAGATGGTGTGGGTCTCAGTGGACCCCTTTCTCATCGTGGTACAACCTTCACCTATCAGAGGCATCATGAAGGACAGTAGACAGTGAGGGGCCTTTGGACATCAAGAAATTGACTCTTACATGAGTTTCAGGAGTATCATTTGCCACCTTGTGATTTAAGCTAAGACTTATAACAGTGAATACCAATTAAACTCCTAAAGACTAACTTTCAGCCTGTTCCAGGCCAGACAGTCTAAAAGGGGGAAAAATAAAAAAGCTTCAAATGTTTTTATTATAAGGAAACTGAAGAATATTTCCATCTGGTCTCAGTATTAAGAATAATTATTTCATCTTAAATAACTGATCTATTATAACTGAATCATATCTTCACTATTAGAGTACTTGGGGGCAAATCTGGGACTTGTTCTTGTAGCAAGTTATTTATCTTAATATAATACACAGTTTTAACCTCGTTCTTCTTTCCTTTTTATAATCTTACCCTTGTTTTTTTTCTTTTACTCATTTTTGTGATCTTGTTAAATTTTATGCATCCTTTTGCTGTATTTTATATACAACAAGGTAGTGAGAGCATAAAAAGAAGGAAGGAAGGAAGGAAGGGATAGAAGGAGAGAGATGGGGAAGGGAGGAATGGAGGGAGAGAGGGTGGGAGAGAGAGAAAGAGGGAGGAAGGAAGAGAGGCAGGGAGGAGGGAGGAAGACTTACCATCCTCATATGCATGCAGAGGAAGACCTGTCAGGAGAAGGCATTTCAGCTGCCTATTAGAGAAAACACGTTTTGAAAGGGGAAAGTGTGGCACAGTGGAAAGAGCTGTCAGAAGGCCCAAGGTCTGCTATTAACTTACTGAATAATCCTGGGCTAACCTTTTATCCTTTCTGGGCGAAGGGCGTTTTTCTATTTTCTCATCTGTGAAATAGAAATATTAGACAATATGATCAATAAGGTGTCCTCCATTTCTAAAGTTGTATGGTTTTTAGCAGGCAAAGGAGGAAGGGGGAAGCCTACCTTGTCAATCTGCAGTCTGATTGGCTAACCCTGCAGTCTGCCATGCCACCCCTCATTCAACCACCTGTGGTTCAAGTGCTCTGAGTGTGGCAGTCACTCACAGGAGTGAATTCCTCTCAACCAATTCAACTTGGAGCCTGGAGTCTTTCTCATTTAGACTGTGTAGATAACTCTTGTACTTATTCAAGTATTTTGAGAAAGCCTTTGGAAGAGATTTGAGGGTCTTATAAGCTAGAAAATAAGATGACCTGGGGGGAAAAAAAAATGCCACCCACAAAATGAAAGAGTTCCCAAAGGGTCAAATGAGTAAAATTTTCCAAAATGCGAGTTTTCCAAGATCATGCTGAATGTCACACTCATTCATACGCTGTCTACAAGAGACTCAACTCAGTTGTAAAGACACACACAGACTGAAAGTGAAGGGCTGTAAAACAAAACAAAACAAAAAACAAACAGTTGTTTTTTAAAAATTGAAGCTGAAAGAAATCTGAAGTAGCTATACTTGTATACACACAATAGAGTTTAAAACAAAAACCATAATAAATGACAACGATGGGCATAATCTAATAACAATCCAACAAGAGAATAAAACATTTTAAACACAGGAGAACCTAAATATATAAATCAAATATTAACAGAAATAAGGGGAGACATTGACAGCAATACAATAATAGTAGGGTACTTTAATACCTCACTTACATCTGTTGACAAAATAAATTCCAAACCTAAAGAAAAGTTTAAAGGGTTACAGGCCAGACCTGGCAGCAAAATCTCAAAGGATTGAGAGAATGCTCTTCAGAATAGAAGTTTTGCAATTTATTTAATACATTAGAATAAAAGGAGAAGACATAAGGAAAGTTGCATATAATCTATTGGTGGTAGATTAAGGAGGTGGAAGAAAATAAAGCCAGGAAATCTCTAGGATTAGATAAAAAGTAAAATAGAGTGGTACATATTTCTTTTATACTGGCAGGTACAGAATAGTTACCATTTAACATACATAGTTTACAGAGGTATGCAGGTAAAAGAAAACAATGAGGAATGTTGGGATGATCTCCTCCCAATACTGGAGAAGAGATTGTGCTGACATTTTAAGTATGTTATCTTGGATGCTCAAAAGCAATGGGTAGGGCTTGCTCAAGGCAAAGAATAATTTATCATATAGGCCTTAGGACATAATTTCTCATGATAACCTGATAAGTTAAGAATGTTAATGATCACAACATTGTGTGTTGTTACTGTCACTTGTGACCTTGTCAGGTCTGTCATGTAGTAGTACCCTTTTCCTTCACACATCAATGGATAGATCACCCAGACAGAAAATCAATAAGGAAACATTGACCTTAAATGTCACATTAGACAAAATGGACTTAATAGATATATAGGGCTCATTCTATCCAGAAGTAGAATGCACATTCTTCTCAAGCACACAAGGAACATTCTCTAGGATAGATCATATGTTAAACCACAAAACAAGTCTCAATAATTTAAAAACATTAGAATCATATCAAGCATCTTTCCCACAAGAACAGTATGAAAGTAGAAATCAATTAAAAGAAAGAAAAAAACTGAAAAAATCCCCTAAGTGGAAAGTAAATAACATGCTACTAAACAACAAATGGTCAGTGAAGAAATCAAAAGAGAAATTAAAAAAGAAAAAAACAAACACTGAGACAAATGAAAATTAAAGTACAATATACCAAATTTATAGAATGCAGCATAAGCAATTTTAGTAGAGAAGTTGATAGTAATACAGGCCTACCTCAAGACAGAAGAAAACTCTCAAATAAACAATCTAACTTTAGACATACAGTAACTAGAAAAAGAGAGCAAACAAAGCCCAAAGTTAGTAGAAGGAAATAAAGTTCAGAGTGAAAATAAATAAAACAACGACTAAAAAGATAATTTTTTTTTAAATCAATGAAATTAACAGCTGGTTATTTGAAATAATAAAATTGACAAACCTTTTACTAGATTCACTAAGAAAAAATTGAAGAGCTGTCATCAAGATGGTGACATGAGTGGAGCTCTTAAAACCTCTCCTGGAAAGAACAACAATTTAAACAACTATAATCCAACCGGAGAATCCCTAAGCAACACACACCCTTGGCTGAGGGACCCACTCATCACAAGAAAATACCTACAGCTGGAGAAAGGGAGACGAGTGAGAGAGAAAGAAAGGGAGCCGTGTGGAGACCTGCCGTGGAGCGTGACCCAGAGGCCTACCTGGTGACTGACCCAGAGACTGACTGTGGTGGGAGTGCAGTTCCAGGTGCAGAACAACCCTGGGCAGGTTGGAAGCCTAGAATGAACAAAGGTGGAGGCTCAGGCAGCCAGAACACAGGGTGGATGGCAAAAGTGGGCACAGCTGGGTGTGGCAAGAAGCCCCAGTGGGAGAGTGTGGGGAGCAACCATGGAGTGGCAAGGGCGGCCATGCGCAGTGCAGAAGGCCAGAATGAGTCACCAGCAGCAGCCTGAGATTGGCACGGGTGACCAGAGCGAGGGTCCAGCTCCCAGTGTGTTGGAGGGGTGGCTGGAGCTGGAAGCCCACGAAGGGTAAGGCTGGTGACCAGAACAGGAAGCGGATGTTCTGGTGGCTGGAGTGCCTGCAGCGGGAGTGTGCTGGTGGCTGAAGCGCAGAGTGACCCTTGATGAAGTGGGGCTCCAATCAGAGCACTGCTTGGCCTAGGACACAGAGCCTGACTGCTTCCCCTTGCTCTCTCCCAAGGCTTGTCCCACCAACCCCGCCCAGAGCCTGCCTTCAGTGAGTTGCTGCTGGGAAGCCACCATTATCCTGTGGCACAAACAGACCTGCACCTTTCCAGCAAACCCTGCCCCCACCCTTCCTGCTGAAGCTGGGAGAGGGAAGCCACCATTACCCTGTGATGCTAACAGATCTGCAGCTTTCCCAGTGAACCCCACCCCCACCCTTCCTGCTGAAGCCAGTGGAGGGATCTAGGAGAACTGAAGCACAGGTGTGGCAGCTTCTGACTGCAGTGGGATCTCAGAGGCACAGAACACCATCACCCACCATATCTTCCCAAAGAGAAGGCTACAGAGACCAGGGTGACTGAGTTAAAGAGAAGCCCACCTTCTAGAAAGTCTCCCACTGTGAGAAAACCAAATAAATGAGAGAAAATATAAGACACTGCAGCAAAACCAGCTAGGAAGTAAAAAAAAAAAAAAAACTTCTTCACACCTACCAGGGGAAAAGTTCTCATGTCCAGGAAAAAAAACACTCCAATAACACTGAATACCCTTGTGACCAAAGGTGCTCAGAAAGAAAAACAAAAAATCTGTAGAAAAGGAACTGGAAGTATGGAAACATATGAGCTAAATGACACAGAATTTAAGATTGCAATTCTGAAAACACTCAAAGAGGTCAAAGAAAACTTACGGAGTACACAGAGGGAACTAAGTGATCTCAAAAAAGAAATTGAATCTATAAGAAAGAAGCAAATAGAAATTCTGGAGATAAACAACACAATAAAAGAAATGAAAAAATGAAATAGTTAGCATAGGAGGCAGAGTTGACCAGATGGAGGAAAGAATTAGTGAAATTGAAGATAGAAATTTGGAAATGTCGCAGAAGAAAGAAGAGAAAGACCTAAGAGCTAAAAGAAATGAGAGATATCTATAAGAACTATCTGACTCCACTAGAAATAATAATATAAGAATAATAGGTATTCTGGAGGGAGCAGAAGACGAGATGGGCACAGAGAATTTGCTCAGACAAATAGTAGATGAGAACTTCCCAAATCTATGGAAAGAACTGGAACCTCAAATTCAAGAAAGAAACAGGACCCCTACCTACTTGAATCCTAGCAGACCCTCTTCAAGGCACATTATACTGAAGATGTCAAGGGTCAAAGACAAAGAAAGAATCATCAAGGCAGCCAGAAAAAAGAACACCATAACCGATAAAGGAAAGCCCATCAGACTATCATCAGATTTCTCAACAGAAACTCTACAAGCCAGAAGGGAGGGGAACAAAGTATTCAAAATATTAAAGGAGAAAAATTATCAGCCAAGAATTCTATACCCAGCAAAGTTATCCTTTAGATATGAATAAGGAATAAAGACCTTTTCAGATGCACAGAAACTAAAGGCATTCTCCAGCACAAGGCCAGCATTTCAAGAAATACTGAAGGAGGTAATTAGACCTGAAACAAAAAGTAAAAACAAATAGGGATAAACTGGAACAACAAAAACATAAAAGGAGAGAAAGTAAAGGTTTAAATTTTCAAAGAAAATGGAGGTAAGAAGCATCCTTGGGAAAGCTGGGATGGCTCAGTGGGTTAAGCGCTCACTTTGAAGCCCCGGGCACTGAGGATTGAATCCCCGCCCCGGCCCAGGCAGACCCACATGCTGAACTGGGGTGTGCCCCCAGTTCAGTTCTTGCCGAGACCTATGTGGAAGGCTGCCGGCCCAGTTCCTGCCCTGCGCAGCCCTGTGCCCGCTTGTGGAGCGAAACTATATGGAAAAATAATGTCAACTATGGAGACTGCTCTGGGCCCTCCCCCTTCTCTCTGTCTCTCTGTCTGTTTCTTGCTGTCAAAAATCAATAAAATAAATCTTTCAAAAAAAAGAAGCATCCTTAAGAAATGGAACCACTGCATATATGAAACTTTCTTATACATAAAGTTCATGGTAAAAAGCTTCTGCACAGCAAAGGAAACTGTCAACAAAGTAAAAAGAAAACCAACCAAATGGGAGAAAATATTTGCAAACAATGCCTCTGATCAAGAGCTAATATCTAAAGTATATAAAAAATTCATACAACTCAACAACAATAAAACAAATGATTCAATTAAAAAATGGGCAGACCTAAACAGAAACTTCTCCCATGAAAACATACAAAGAGCCAACAGATACATGAAAAAAATGCTCAATGTACTAGCAATTAGGGAAATGCAGATTAAAACTACAATGAGATACTACCTCACATTTTTTAGAATGACTATAATCAACAAGACAAGGAATAACAATTCTGGAGAGGCTGTGGAGAAAAAGGAATCCTCATACACTGCTGGTGGGAATGTAAATTGGTATAATCACTGTGGAAGGCAGTATGAAGATTCCTCAAAAAACTAGGAATGCAATTGCCATATGACCCAGCAACTTGTCTCCTGGGTATTTACCCAAAAAACCTGAAAACCTTAATCTGCAAAGATATATGTACCGCCATGTTCATTGCAGCACCATTCACGGTGGCCAAGTTGTGAAAACAACCAAAGTGTCCTTTGATAGATGACTGGATAAAGTTGTGGTACATTTATACAATGGAATACTACTCAGCAATAAGAAAAAATGAAATACAGCAATTTGTGACAACATGGATGGACTTTGAAAACATCTCATTAAGTGAAATAAGTCAGACTGAAAAAATCGAGAGACATATGACCCCACTCATAGGTGAAATATAAAACTGAAAGTAACAAAAAACCAAAAACTCTTGGACACAATCAATAGTTTAGTGATTACCTAAGGGTAAGGGGCGAGGTGGGTGGGAGAACTGGGGGGTGGAGTAGGGAAGGTACGGTACATAAAATACATGGTGATGGAAACAGCTGATTCTGGGTGGTGAGCACATAATGCAATGCATAGACAATGTAATGTAGACTTGTACACCTGGAAACAATATAATTGTTATTAACCAATGTCATCCCAATAAATTTAACAATAAAAAATTAAAAAGGAAAAATGAGAGAAGGTTCAAATAAAGTCAGAAATAAAAGAGGAGAAATTACAATGGATAAAGACAAAGGATCATAAGAGACTACTATGAAAACTATATGAAAAAAATTGAACATCCTAGAAGAAATGGATAAATTCCTAGATATATACAATCTTCTAAGACTGACTCATAAAAATATTGAAAGTCTGGACAGATCGATTACTAGTAAGGAGATTAAATTAGAAAACAAAAACAAACAAACAAAAAAACCCCAGCAAACAAAAGTCCAGGATGAGACAGCTTCACTGGTGAATTATACCAAATATTCAAAGAAGATTTAATACCTTTCCTTCTCAAACTCTTCCAAAAAATTGAAGAGGAGGAAATACTCCCAAACTCATTTTGAGGCTAACATCCAACATTAGCTTGATTCCAAAACCAGACAGACAGTCTATAAAGATGCAATAGTCTTATCCAACCCAAAATTCTCTCTCTCTTTTCTTAGTTTCCTTCTTTGAAAATAAGGATTAAATGCAGTAAAAAGCTTAAATGGATAATCTATATAATGTGACTAGCACAGTGCCTGAGTTAATTGCAGGTATGATGTTAATGTTATGATCTTTCCCTCAGTCCCATATAAAACATAGAGATACCATCCAGGTCAGCTACACTCGTCCTAGAAATTAGAAAATACTGCAGCCTAAGAGGTTGAGTGGCTTTTAGAAAGGCAATTTTTCTCAGGACCTTTTCATTTAGAAAAATTGAAAGCCCCTTACTGAACATCACTGGTGCTGGTGACTCGGTGAAGTTTCCACCAAGAGAATACATTGAGCTTCAGCTGTGATCTGGGAGAGTAATTGCCACTGCTAACTTTCATGAACCCAGTGGTCATGAATTTAGGTCCATTGGCTCCACAAATACCATATTCTTAAAAAACAAACAAACAAAAAATCACCCACAGTTTTATTGTTAAATTAATATAACATTATTAAAGAAAATGAAAAAGGAAAAGAATGGTGGAGGAGACCTCTCAAGAGGTCTCCCAACTAAGTCTGCGTTTGCCACTTACTAGCTACATGATCTGAGCGAATTATTTATATTATTCATCCCTCTGTGCCTCAATGTTCTCATCTATAGGAAAAAAAAAATAGCAATACCTACTTCATAGGATTGTTATGAAGATTAAATGAGCCAATATTTGTGGAAGTACTTAGGGACCAGGAAAATAGTAAGCATTATGTACATGTTTGCTGGGAAAAAAGAAAAGCACTAACTTTCTGATATAAAGTAGCTGACATTTGATTTGAGACTTGAAGGGATTTATTTTGCATAAATGGAGGGAAGGCAGTTCAGTTTGTAACTGGAAAAAAAAGCACTTGTAAAGAAATGGTGTCACAATGGTGACAATAATAAACAATAAGCTATTGCATATAGACAATATACCCGACTCTTCATATACTCTAGAACATTTAACCTTATCAATAACTCTGCAATGTAGTTTTTGTTATCTTATAATATAGTTAAGAAAACTAAGTGTTTGAGAAAATGGTAACAAGCAGAAACAGGCATGCAATTCCACGTCTCACTAAAGGTTTTGCCCATGCATGGTGAATTTCAGTTTTACTTAACCCTGGTTGCAGGATGCAGAGTGGTGGGAGATAAACTGGAAAGTTGGCCAGAAATCATATCTTAAAGAATCCTGTGGATCATTTTGATTAAAAAAAAATTGAACTTCACTTGTCACATAATAACAAACTACTGATAAATTTGTCCAGTAAGGGACAAGAAACACTTTGCATTCTTGAACAAAAATGCATTGTAGAAGATGGATTTTTTTTTTTTTAATCTTTTCACATTTATAGAGAGAAATTATCTTTTTGTCTTCAGTGCATAGTTATTTCTATTTTACTTTTTGACAGATAGAGAGAGAGACAGAGACAGAGACAGTTAGAGAACCAAACTGTGGGAACTCCCCAGTTCAGCACGTGGGTCCTGCCTGGGCCGGAGCCGGGATTCGATCCTCGGTCCT
>PVKE010032511.1:0-18440 GCA_004027555.1 Craseonycteris thonglongyai
GTGAAAGAGTGGAGGGGGAGGTGGGAGGGGCCCCAGATAGATATATGGTGACGGAGGGAGAGCTAATTCTGGGTGGTGAGCACATAATGTAATACATAGCCGATATAATGTAGAGTTGTACACCTGGAAACTATGTAATTGTTACTAACCAATGCCACCTCAATAAATTTAACAATAATAAAAAAAAAATACACCAAAAAAATTTGAGATGCATATTAATTGGAACTGGACAATAATACAGGACTTTGCATCTGATTAGTAGGATAGGCTCAGAAAGTACATGATACACTATGGCAAATTCTTCTCATGTTGGTAAACTGACATGATTTAAAGCATGGACAGTTCTTTTAAAAATCCTTTAAAGGGGATGCCAGGATGGCTTAGCAGATTGACCGCTCATTTTGCAGTCCTGGGTCTGAGGATCAAATCCCAGCCTGTCCCCATGCAGACCCATATACTGAGCTAGTGGGTGTCCCCAGTCAGTTCTCACCAGGGCGAGCTTCCCATGTGGGAGGCCCCTGGTTCGGCTTCCACATGCCAGTAGCCTCTGGTTGGTTTCTGTCCTGTGCAGCCCTGCGCCCACCTGTGGAATAAAACTATGTAGAAAACTAATGACATGCAACTATGGAGACCGTTCTGGGCCCTTTCCCTTCTCTCTGTCTCTCTCTGTCTCTCTTTCTCTGTCAAAAACCATAAAAATAAATCTTTAAAAATTCCTTTAGAAACTGTTACTTGGCTTTTTCTAGAGTTTTTACTTCTAGATTAAAACAAATAAAATGAAAAACAGAAGCTTTCATAGGTGGTCTGTGGAAGCAAACAGAGCAGGGCTCAAAATCTAATTTCTTCGCTTACTAGCTATCCGCCATTAAGGAGTACTTAAAACGCTCTGGGCACCAGTTTCATTACCTGTGAAGAGGAGATATTAATATCTAGATCATAAAGTGTTGTGCAAATTAAAGATATATTGCACTTACTGTGATTAGCACAGCACCAAGCACAAGTTGCTCAACAAATGGCTGTACTGCTTATCTACTTGTATTTCCATTTCCATTTCTCCTTTGAAGTAACTCAGCCTCTGAAATCCCACTAAACATCCCCAGTTTTACATTTAGTTGTGTTTTGTAACTGAGGGCAAGGAGTCTGCAGCTAAGATTAGGGATGAGTATTAAGGTCCCTCCTGAGGACAAAGTGGGATTGACAGCCATTATCAGCTCAAGAGTCCAGAGGAGTTGCATCTTAAGCAGAGAAAGTTGGTGATGCGAGGTCCCTTACCTAGGGACCAGAACCAGCCGCATAATTAGCAGGGCCTAGTGAAAAATGAAAATGGGGGTTCCTTGTTTAAAAAATTATGCAGAATTTCTAGATAGCAATAGTGGAGTGTTAAACAAATGTGGGACCTCTTTGAGCTGTGAGGCTTTGTGCGATTGCACGGACTGCTGCATGTCCACTAACTGGCCCTGTCTGAGAGCGGCACACTCCTTGTTTACTCTTGGAGAGACAGGATTGGTTCTTAATGAAACCAGTAAGTCTTTTAGGTATGATCTTGGATCCATTTGGACTTTATTGGGAGGCATAATTGGGACAGCTCCCTTTCCATTCAAAATGTGATTTTGGTCTGCAATGAGGCTATTTGCATTCTCTTTTTAGCATTAAAGATTCACATCTTTAAAAAATGAAAAGTTTTTTGTAAATGGAATTACTTTTTAAACTTATTTTCTTACAAAGGGAGTTCTAAGTGAAAAATATCAACTTTTTCATTGTAGTTACTTCTGAGGAAGGAAGGACGTGATATGAACTTGGGAGGTCATGGGGGAAGAGCTTTGACTCTATATCATTTTATTACCAAATCTAAAGACATTAAAATTTAATAAAGTTGGGTGGTGGCACACATATATTAATATAGAACCTCTGTAAGCTTCTATGTTTGCAATATGTTGTAATAGAAGTATTTCCAAAGGGCATAAGCCAAAGAAATTATGGTCTTTAGGTTTAATTTTGGGTGTTCAGATGAATTTGAATTACAGTTACACCATGCAGTATGCCCGAGTACCTTGAACATGTTACATCAACTCCCTGTGCTTCCATTCTCTTCTTATGAATTGAGGAGATTGAACATATCATTTTTAAGGTAACTTTTGAACTATTAACTTTTACTTCTATGAGACAAAAATATATTTAGAATGTAATTTGAAATACATTATACTTTAGGAATGTTGATTCAATGAGTATAATGGACTGTGAACTGGTAGCACAAGGTGGTAAAACTTCAGTAAGCTTAAAGTCCAACTAAAAAGAATTCTCAGATATGTAGATATTTTTCTTTCTCTGAATTTCATTTTGAAGACTAGCTTTATTAACCTTGTATAGTCATTTGGCCAAGTATTTTTTTTAATTTAACACAGGATTGGAAGCTCAAATAACTATAGATAAGACAGATATGTAATTGGGTAAAAGAGGTCATGTATAATCAGAAGGAGGGGTGGGGACTGTGGTAAATTAGAGTGTTATCCTGCCTAATTAGTCAGTCAGCGCTCCACTGCAGCTTTTTATTCCCATGTGCCAGTTGGAGCCCTGTGTTAACAAATCTATTTATTTTTCAAAAGAGGGTAGAAACCTGGACTTTATGAAATTTCTCCTGGTTTTTATTTGTTGGCAATTACTCCAATTCTTCTGCCTAGCAGATAAAAATGTCAAAGAGCTTGATTTTATTCATGGTCTTAGTGCTTTATAAGACTTTTGGACTAAAATGTGTTTATTATACAAATTTTTGATGTTTTCAGTACTATTACTACTACGTCTAATAGAACTGTGGCTGTTATCTACTGATCCCAGGTTATAACCCCACTTTTGGGGGGGTTTTTGTTGTTGGTTTTTTTTGGGGGGGGGTTGGTGCTTTCCATTTCTGGCTTACTCTCATGCTCTCCATACTACTTATATCTTAACTTTTGGTGATTTCAATACATGCATATATGATGCTTTCACAGCTACTCATATCCAAATGCCTACCTTCCAATGACCTGTTTACCTACCTCAGCCCCTTTGCTTACCAAATCATACTATCTCATTCTAATAACCCATAACCCCATCTCATTCTAATAGCCATCTTTCATCTTTTCAGCTTATTATCTCTACCCTGACAGCTGGTTCCAATAAGCTTTTGACTCTTTAAGGTACTTTCAGTATATTGATCATTCTACCTTTTGATGATTCCTCAAGATTTCAATATCTCCCCTTGCCCTGCTTGTATCTACCTTAAAATGCTAAGGTCAATATTTATAGACACTTACACATAATCAATTCCTTTTTTTTATTTAAAGAGGGAGAGACAGACAGACAGATAAAGACAGAGAGAAGGGGCAGGGTCCAGAGCAGTCTCCATAGTTGTACGTCACTAGTTTTTGACATAATTTCATGCTACAGGTAGGTGTGGGGCTATGCGGGGCAGGGACCAGGTCAGGGGCCTCCCTCATGGGCCCCGGCAAGAACTGAACTGGGGCACACCCCAGTTCAGCGTATGGGTCCATGTGGGCTGGGGCCAGGATTTGATCCTCGGAACCCGGGCTAAAAAGCAAGTACTCAACTTGTTGAGCCATCCTGGTAACCACCATATTCAATTCTTTGCCCATCTCTTTCTTCATCTTACCTGCAGGCAAAATCACAATCATGGCTAAATCCAATTTTCCACTTTTCCATATCTTCATCTCAGTTGAAGGTATCTAAAAGAAAACGTTCAACCATGCTGACAGAAATTATCTTAAATTATTAACTGAGATCCTCAAGTGGGTCTTTAATGCTTCCATATGACTGCTATATTTTCTTAGTTAATGGGCATGGGCAGTGTGTGGTAAAGGTTTGTAGTAAAAGCTGTATATGTACAATGAAAAAATAAAAAGAAAATACTGATGTTTAAAATCAGAGAGTGGTGAGATTATAATATTACAAATGGATAAATTTGTAATGTGATGAGAAGGAAAGATTCTGAAAAACAAAGATTAAGCCATGCCACAGATAATGAATACAAGGCTTCTGCAAAACATGAAGAAAGGTTTGGAGCAAAATGAATAACCTTCTAAGTGCCTGGCTAGAGAATCAGTCTAATCATTAGGAAAAGACTCAAGGTTTGTTAAATGACTGTAGATTAAGCAAAGTGGAAATATTTCTGATGCAAGTTCTAGTGCAGCTCTTGAATATACAAAGATTGAAGGCCTGCTAGGCTCTGCAAACATCCAAGTAGTGATAAAGAGGCAAATGGACACTGGGGTATGCTGAAGCTGCCCACGGTGCGCGTGCGCGTGCGCGTTGAGGTAGTGGTGAATAACAACCTCTGCTAATTTTTAATGTAGATGGAACTGATCTGTTTTTGAAAAAGTTCCCTGAAAGAACATTCACCAATTTGAATCTGGAAAAATTTGAATTTGGCTTTAAAACTATGAAGGAACAAATTACACTTATGTGTCAAGGAAGTGTGAAAATCTCTTCCAACACTTTAGAGTTATAAACAAATAAATTCAGATATAGTTTTTGTAACCTAACCTGTTATATATTTTTAAAAGGGATGCTTCTATAATTTAATAACAATTATGATGAAAACAATCACTTTTGGGTTCTTAAAAGTCTACTATCCATAATGCTAACCTGTGCGAATCTTGAAGAAAATAATTATATCTTGTCTTTATATTCTTAGTACCTAGAACTTTCTATCAAAGTAGGCACTCAAAAATATATATATTGGGGGGATTCTGGGATAGCTCAGTTGTTGAGCACTTGCCTCTCAATCGTGAGGTCCAGGGTTCAATTCCTGGCCCAGGCAAACCTCATATGCTGAACTGCAGTGCAACTGGTAACAGCTGAGATGGCTCAGCTGCAAAGGTACTTGCCTCTCATGTGGGAGGCCCCTGGTTGGGTTCCTGGTCTGTGATACGCCACATCCACCTGTGTGGAATGAAACCATGCCACAACTAATGATGAACGACTATGGAGATTGCTCTGGGCTCTCCCTCCTCCCCAACCCCTCATCTTCATAAATAAAAGAAAATATTTTTGAAAAGATCTATCTTCGGGGAAGCTGGGATGGCTCAGTGGGTTAAGCACTCACTTTGCAGCTCCACGGACTGGGGATCAAATCCCGGCCCCGGCCCATTCGGAACCATATGCTGAACTGGGAGCTCCCCCAGTTCAGTTCTCTCTCTGTCTCTGTATCTCTATCTCTATCTCTCTCTCTCAAAAAAATAAAAAAAAAATATATATATATATATATATTTAAAAAGAAAAAAATCTATCTTCTAAAAATATATATATGTATTTTAATGAATCTTTGATAATCAGTGATAACACAGGTATCATTAAATCCTTAGATATCATCAAAATAATTCCCAAGAATGTACGTATGTTATCGACTACTGGTAAAATTTCTAAAGCCTTTTCAAATCAAAGAATAGACTAAAACAGGTGTTAGAGTTCTTTCTCAGTTAAAAATTGTGCTTTTACTTTGAGCATTTTTGTTAATTGAAATTTGTATTGTATTTTGAAGTAACTTTTTGAATATCTGATAGTGTAAAAATGCTATTTGTTGTACTCAAATCAGGAGATTAAGAGAATCAAAACCATAGTGCTCAATATCTTTTTAGATATTGGGAACTGTTTATGCCATTTGTGTCTACTGTTTCTATTTGCATAGCTTCTTTTCTAAATAATCCTGTTTCATCCTTTACTACCTTTCTTTTTCACAACATTGCCAGACAGATCTGAGATCCAGGCAGGTTTGAGAAATAGGTGCTCCCGCTGCCTGAGGTTAGGCAACACAAAAACAGAATTTCCTTGTTGCCTCAATTTCCTCATTTGTAAATTCAATTAATTTTTTGAGTGTCTGCTCTATTCTAGCAACAGGGCTGGCATATTCACAAAGATCATTGATTTCATCCTCAAAGGAATTATATAGGATAGTCATTCTTATTCCCATTTTATAGAACAGAAAACTGGGTCTCACAGAGGTGAAGTTATTTCAAAATCAGATGAATAGGGGGTGAAGAATCAGGATTAAAAAGTAGATTTGTAGGATTTACAACTCCATGCATTTACACTGAACATACTGCTACCTTCCAGGAAAAATGGTAGTGTGAGGGCTGTCAAAAAATCAGCCAAAAAGGATAAAATGAGTAAAAATAAGAAAGATATTATCAACCCTGAGTCCAAACAAAGATCCCTGCTTCATGCTACAGACTTTGATTGCTATTATTTATATAAAAAACACCAGTCATCAAGATAAAAATATGGGAGTCATCCCAGCATACTCTATTTCCCACATCCCCCATATTCAATGTAGGTCTCTGATGGTACATCCTATTCTAAGAAAATTTTATGTACAAGACTCAGTCATACAAAAAAGTTATAGATTCATAACTATAGTGGACCTACTTTCCAGTTCAACTGCTTCATTTCTCAGATAAGTAAATTGAAAATCAGGAAGTATAAATGGCCTACCCAAGGTCATCAAACAAGATAGTAAGTGAGGTGGAACTAGACCAGAGCTTTCCTGATGATCTATTAACACTCCTTTCTTTATATCATGCTGTCATTTTTGCAAGGGATGGGTTGGTGCTATCAAATGATACATTCATCAAATATTTACTAAGCATCTATGTATCAAGTACTACGATGTGATGTTAAGCAAAAGGATGTCATGGTAAATAATCATAGTGTCTGTCTTCCTGAATCTTTCAGTTTAGTGGAAGTTAGTTATGTATCAAATAGTTACACAAATATATAAATACTCACTATGTTAAGTGCTATAAAGAAGAACAAAGTGCTACTATGAGAATGTAGTCAATCTCATCTAACAGGGTTGATAAGATTTGTAGGAGATCAGGCTAAACTTCTCCCAGGATGTGATCTTTGAACTAAAATCTTAGAAACGGGATCACAGATCAAAGAAAAAGCAGCATGGCTTCCACCTGCAGCTACCATGGAGACCTGGTTTTCAAAAGTCTAAAGGATTAACAAAACTGACTTTAAGCACATGAGTGAACTGGTTTAATCCAGAAACATGATCCTCCAACCTAGTATATGTTCTGAAAAGCAAAGTTAAAATGTATCCTGGGATCAAATGTTGAGCGGTTACTTTCTTAAGTTTCATTAACTCTAGAAAGTATATTCAAAAGCAGACTGAAGTCAAACAAGAAAGGACTGAAACACCAAAGTTGTTATAGGTGGCAAAGTTTGACAATGGAGATTCATAAGTTATTGTAAAATTGACAAGTGTGCTGCATTTGGTGCTATCAACTTGGTACCTTCACCACCAGTCCCTTTTAAGCCTGAGAATTCCGTTACCAAGAATCCCCTTCTCTGTAAATTTCTGGGTAGGATTTGCCAATGAAAAAATCTACATGAGATTTGGAAGGCAGAAGTGAAGCAGAAACTATTGTGTTTGGATTGTTATGACAGTCATACATGGCAGGCTTCCAGACTGCTTCTGAAGTTCCCACTTTTAAGTTGCAGACTTTTAATGGTTTGTATACTGTTCATAAGTAGCAGCTTTTTCTCTCTGTTCCAGGGCTTTCAATGATGTCACAGGGAAAGTTCTCCTAATTTTGCTGGTTGCTTGAGAGTGTTGGTTGCTTGGAGAGTCTATTTACATTTATTAGGCATCTGCCAATCGCCCTGTGTGCCAATTAACTAGAAGTCTACTGTATTTGTTTTAGTTCTGTGAAAAATACCATTGGTATTTTGATAAGGATTAAACTAAATTTATAGATTATTTATGATAATATGGACATTTTAACTATATTAACTCTTCCTATCTATGAGCATAGTACATGTTTCCATTTATTTGTATCTTCTATAATTTCTCTCTTCAATGTCTTACAATTTTTTGAGTACAAGTCCTTTACTTCCTTGATTAAATTTATTCGTAGATAATTTGTAATATAAATATAAATTGTTTTAAGTTTTCTTTCTGATAGTTCATTATTGGTATATAAAAATACTATACAGGGACTAATAGAAATTGCCTTTTAACTATGATCATTCATTTTTTTGTTTGGTTTTGTTTTAAGATTTATTTTATTTTATTTGACACAGAGAGAGACAGAGAGAGACCGAGAGAAAAGAGAGGGCCCAGAGCTGTCTCCGTAGTTGGACATCATCAGTCCTCGACATAGTTTCCCTCCACACAGGTGGGAGATGGGGGTGGGGGGAGCAGGGCAGGAACCAGGTCAGTGGCCTCGTGCATGGGAAGCTCACCTTGGGCAAGAACTGAACTGGGGCCACACCCCAGTTCAGCATGTGGGTCTGCAGAGGCTGGGGCCTGGACTTGATTCTTGGACCCGGGGCTGCAAGGTGAGCACTTAACCTGCTGAGCCATTCCAGCATCCCAACTATGCTCATTCTTAAAGATCCCCATGCCACTGGTTCAGTAGTCAAATCGGGACTTCTGGAGGTCAGGCGGTGAGCAGAGTTGTTTCGTGTCTCTTTCCCCGTAAACCCATTCAGTCTTCAAACCTCTGGCTCTTATTCTGGTTCTGAAATGCATTTTCCGTTTAAACAGATATACTCAGACTTCCTATATTAGTTCCTTTAGGCTCATGGTGAGTTTCCTACCACCAGTTCATTAACAAAAACAAAGCTTGTTTACAGACCATTCTGCACGATATTCTAGTAACAACTGAAAATGAGCAACACCACTCAGGGGTGAGCCCACATAATGGTTATGCGGGAAAATCCTCCCAGTGAAAAGAACTTTGTGCAATGCACCTTGTTATTCATTTTTCTTGGAGGAAAATATAGGCAGAGGTATGGATCTATAGTTTTATAAGTGGTGGCTAAATTTAACTAGATGGTACTGGAGTAAGTACAAAATTGGAAAATTGTTTACCAGGTCTCAAGAAGAGATAAACATTGGGGAAGCCAGGATGGCTCAGTGGGTTAAGTACTCACTTTGCAGCGCCGGGGACTGAAGTTCGTGTCCCGGCCCCGGCCCCGGCCCGTGCGGAACCATGTGCTGGGCTGGGAGCTCCCCCAGTTCAGTCCTCTCTCTGTATCTCTCTCTCTCTCTCTCTCTCTCTCAAAGATAAATAAATAAAAATATATTTAAAAAAAAAAAAAGAAGAGATAAACAGTGTTTCAAATTGGCACAGAATAAGAGGATGCTTGTGTCCCATGTAAATGTGCACCAAAGGGCTACCACAGCAGAGGAGACATTCAATAATCAGAGAGAAAATGGCCCTGTATGTAGATGTCAGTCACTGTCTTTCTGTAGGCATACATTCCCCTGACCAATGTGCTTATGATTAAAATGGCCACAGCACCTAGGATGAAGATTGTACACTCATTAAGGCTGCTAGCTATCAATACTGAGTTTCACAAATGGCTTGATTTACTGGGAGGGCCAGCCAGCTGTCTGGTGACAGTGGTTTATTCTTACTAAAGCAAACATTTATTCTGGATATAGATTGCCTCCTCTGTCTGCAGGGCTTCTACTAAAATTATTATCTGTGAACTTACAGACCGCCTCATTCACTATCAGGTTATTCCACACAGACATTGCTTTTAACCAAGGAATGCTTTCACAGCACACGTAATGTGGCAGTAAATTCATACCCTCAGAATTCACTTGTCTTGCCATATCCCTCATCACCCTGAAGTTAGCTGGCCTGATATAACAGGGGCATGGCCTTTTAAAGATAGAGAGCTTTAGCTGATTGACGAACTTCACAAGACGGAAAAAATGTCTTCATGATACTGCACAAGCTCTGGATCAGCCACCAGTATAGGCCGTTATTTCACCCATAGCCCGGACTTAGGAACCACAGGGTGGAGATGGAACTAACTCTTCTTATTATTACCTTTTCTATTGCCACTTGGGCTTTTCAGTTTCTTTTAAGATCTTAATTCCTGGAATCAGGGGATACACAATAGTTATTATGAACTACAAACTACAGCTGCTCTCTGGCCACTGTGGGTATCTGATGCCACAGAGCCAAGAGCAAAGGAAGGTGTTACTACAATGGATGGAGTAATCCGTTCTAATCTAATTATAAGAGGGGCAATTGGGTTACTGCTACACACTGCAAGTACAGGGGGTATGATGAAAGTGCAGAATACTCTATGGAGTGCTTTTTATTACTTAAAAGATAATTGGAAACTGAAAACCCGATACAGATAGGACCGGATCGCTAGTGGCAGAAATCCTTCAGGAAGATTTGGGTTGCTCCACTGGGCAAAAAAACACAACCAAACGAACCACTTTCTGAAGACAAAGAGACTAAGAAAAGTTTAGTGGAATAAGAAAAATGTAAATACCATTTGTGGCCAAATCACCATATGTAGAAACAATAACTGTAGTAATTGTACTCATTTCCTTTATTGCTTTTGTTTATATTTTATACATTTAGTGAATATCCTTTTACCTCTCTCTTCATTGTCATATTATCTAACATTAGATATTTTAATAATGATTACCTCTTTATTTCAGTATTTATAATACAAGATTTCAAAGGGGTAAGTGTAGCCCAGTGAAAGAGGTGTAGACATCACCCAGAGATACCTAAAATGACACTTTGAGAAGGGGGTTTGTTGGTCTTTGGTTGTTAGAGGGTGGTTGCATGATGTTGTTATTTCTTACTTGAGGAGTTTAAAGGTGGGTAAAGGGAAAGGGGCATAGACGTCAAACTCCCAAAAGGGTCAGCTCTGCTAGACTGTTTCTTAGTAACATCTTGACAATCCTCTTTTGAGCCTGGAAAAGGTTTCTTAATGATCTTCCCTATGTGGCTCTGTATTAGAGTTCTTCAACGAGAACAACCTTGTTTAGATTTGGAAGGTAGAAGTGAAGCAGATTAAGTTTTTGGAAAGCCATTGCAATCCCATGTGGTAGGCTTCCAAATGTCTCATGAGCTCTCAGCCCATAAGTGGTACCTTCCGTTTCCTATTCCTTTGCTTCAGTCTGACATGTGTGGCTGTTTCCCATACAGGTTGGTACTGTTCAGCCACCCAGACTGATCCCTCAGCTTGTTCCAAATTTGTGTAAGACCTGTCTTCATTTTTAAATGTCAGTTATCTGCATCCATACTTACAGTGTCTCAATTTTCTGACAAACACAGGCTGATACAGTTAGTGATCCTCTGCTGCTGTTTTATATTCAGTACTGTGGCCTCTTTAGCAGATATGTTTATTGATATAAAACTGCAAGTGGAAGATGGATACCAGAGAAATTGTTTGGTGAATCCAGAAAAGGTGTCAGAGGCCCTGGTAAGCAGGTCCTGTGGAGAAGCCAGGAGGAAAACTAAGGGGAGATCGGGTGTACAGACCAGGGTAAAATGATGGAGTGCTCTCAGGCGACTAGAGTTCACCCTCAGCACATTCATACCATACTGGGAACACAAATGATTCCAGGCTTCACCTGCAGAAAGGAATAATTCAATTACAAACATTCCTTCCAACTTCTGTCAGAAGAGGTTCACAAGAAGTGTGGTTGAAACTACAGATAAAAGATATCAACAATTCAAAGGAACTGAAAAGGCACCTTGTGAAAGTAGGGATATAAATGCATCCAGTGTTATTATAGTTCAGAACTAGAACTAGGGCAATGCTTATCACCTATAATATTAAATTAACACATTGAATTATAATCAGCTAATGCTGTAATGTTATTAGCAACAACTACATTATTTTGGTTTGCAAAGCAAATATATTTCTTATCTCAAATCCATTTCTCAGATCCCCATGTGTATCCAATTTAAAGTGTAGAGTCTCTCATTGGTTATAATTTATATTCCTATCACTATCTATTAAGCAACCCTGAAATGGAAATGATTTATTCAGCAAGACCCTTCTATTATTTCATTTTATGAGCATAATAATTTGGTTTAATTGTCAACTGTAAAAGCAATAAGATTTAAAGTACTTAGTAATTTGTCTTTCTTAGAGTAGAAACATTTCATCATAGTTTATTTCTAGTGAAGTAACTAAATTGGGGCTCAACCATTTTCTTAAAGAGAAAAAAAACATTGTATAAGCATCTCTGATGTGTGTGTGTGTGTAAATCCTAAGCCACTCCCAAACTTCAAAGTTTTCAGTAAAAAAGTTGAATAATTAATATTATATATTGGGCACAAATTGATCCATGTAAGTAAACAACCCTCAGAAACTTTTGGTCATACTACCTGACTGTACTGACAGTAGATTTGGCCATGAGTTAGTCTGGCTACTGTTCTTGTTCTGGACAATAATCACAAAACCCACAAAAACAATTGAAGATCTAACAATTTTTACTAGACTATGCACTATTTGAAAACACTGTCCAATTTCATTGATAAACACTCTTGGATATACATACACACATACACACCCATCACAAAGCAGGAACTAAGTGAAACAAAGGTCATTTACTTCCCGCTGAAAAACCAGAGCAAGTTTCAGTGCACGTGACAGGCCTGACTGTAGCAGAAGCTTCTAAGGTTCCTCCCACTTCTGTCAGTTCCTCCCACTTCTGTTAGCTCCCAGCGGTGCTCCATCAAATGGGATCTGTTGACAAGGCACCTTCTGGACACTTGCTGACAGGGACAAGGAGCTTATGGGTTTTAATGAAAAGGATTTGCTAAATAAAGTTTCAATCTCCTAATCTCACCCCTCTCCCAGAGGTCAGGGAACTAAAGTCCTTAGTAGTTATGAAAATTACAGGGTGAACCATGAATTATTTACATTTTAGAGCTTGTTGCTTGACATTGATTCCAGTTAAACCCAGTTAGGAAATAACCTCACGCAATTATGTTTTTAAATGAAAATGCAGAATGAGAAAGCGTCTTTTATAGAGCCATATAATTAGTGGTGAGTGTGTCTCCCTGGTTCATTGTTGATGATTGATTCTCACCTAATCTAAAACTCAACATATTATCCTGGTGAAATTAAATCTAGCAAGAGCCAAAGCTCTTTTTCTTCTGGGAGTAAATTTCATATACTTCTAGCTGCTTGGCTAATATGACTTGTTATATATTCGAATGGTTCTGATTTCCTTCTGATTCCTTCCTTGGGTCTAGTATATGATTTATTTAGATGACAGCAAACATTTCTTCTTTCTGATAGAGTATAGGAGAAAGACAGTAGAGCAGTTACCTCCAAAGAAGGGGAGTTGTGTTACCAGAGGAAATGAGAAATATTGGACACCAAAATTATTAACATTCACAAGACAAATTTGTAATTATCTAATTTCAAGATTAAGTCATGGGCTTTAGAGTCAGACAGAGGTGAGTTCAAACACCAACTCTAGTATTTTCTATATTCATGGCCATGTCACCTACTACTTCTGAAGCTCTATTTCCTTATATGTAAATAAGAATAGAACATTCAACTCACAGGTTTGGGGAAACTACATGAAATAATGATCACAAAGCACTTAGCAGACTTCCTATAGAAAATGTAATGATACATAGAATGTGATAAAATGCTTCATAAAGTCTGGCTGATCTCATAGTGCTCTGTGCTTTTTGTTTCTGATTGTTTTAACAACAGCACCATCAAACAAGTTCTGGCTTCTGGATCCAATCTAAGTATTCTGCTGGACTTATATTTCTCCTGGGATTTCCTCAGACCCCTAGGGAGAGATCAAACTAGAAACACTTATTTTCTCCTCAAATTTCTTCAGTCCCCCCAAAATAATGAGAATAAGCAAAACAATACTTTTGTTACTTGATTTATATAACAAAATAAAAATTAATGTATATTTGTTTATCAAATTATTACTGAGCAAGCAATATGTATCTAGCCATGTTATTTGTTATAAAAAAGTGTAAAAAAATAAAATAAAATAAGAAGGTATAGTCCCTTTCTTATGGATTTCTGTTAGGGTGATGACTAAATTAGGAGATGACTTAAGCTACATAATCAAAAGCTAGTTTACGATGTGCAGTACAAATTAAGAGAAAGAAAGATCCATGTGTTTGGTTTCCTGGACAGGATTTCAGTTTGACCTTGAAGAAAGGATGACATTTATCAGGACAAAAGTAGGCATTCCTGGTTTCGTTACTGCCAGCAGAATGAACAAAGCAAATATTATTGTGTTGTGAGGAAGTGATTGCTCTCAAGATTCCTTCTTCTCGCTTATCATACATTTACACAGATTTTATTGCCAAGACTATGACAAATGTATAAGGAAGATCAGCAGCCACAATAGTACAATATGAAGCAAAAGCAAACTGAGGAAGTGTTAAGGCACATGTATGGTATGTGGAGGGTGAGAACAGATGGATAAACAGTTAGGATTTAAAAAAATAAACACTGAAATATTAAAGATAAACAAATTATGAGGTCCAAAATGTGCCTATGCTTTTAAGTAACTAAGCCAAAACAGAAATTAAGGTCAGGGGAATGTTGGAATGGCTCAGTGGGCTGAGCACATGTCTTGCAGCCCTGGGTCCAAGGAGCAAATCCTGGCCTCAGCTTGTGTGCACCCATTTGCTGAACTGGAGTGTATCCCCAGTCTGGTTCTGACCAGGGCGAGCCTCCTATGTGAGAGGCCCCTGGTTTAGCTCCCAGCTAAGCACAACTGTGCTTCCCATGCAGGAGGCCCCCTGCCCAGTTTTTGCCTGCACAGCCTCACACCCACCTGTGGAATAAAAACTATGTAGAAAACTAATGATATGCAACTATGGAGATTACTCTGGGCCCTCCCCCTTCTCTCTGTTTCTTTCTGTCTCTCTCTCCCTCTCTGTCAAAAACAATAAAAATAAATCTTAAAGAAATAAAGGTCATTGGTATTGAGAAAGTGAAGGAACTATGACATAGGTATGTTGGGTCATGGCAGGGTTGCTGATGTCACAAATATTGAAGACAAGTGGGGAAATAAAGAGGAGGACTATGCTACAATTGCTGAAGTCATAGAGGAAAGTTAACCTGAAATTGGCCCAGGGTTGGTGAAAAGAAAAACGATCCAAACTGGGGAAAGCAGGCAAGATAAACCCTAGCAGATATGTTTGGCAATGGCCCCAATGAATGACACAGAAGTTGAAATGGGAAAATAAGAAAATCTCAACCCTTTCTCTTCATCTAGTGAATTGGGGAAGAAGGGCAGGGCATGGGAAAGGGAGATGGCCTTTAGTAGAGTGGATATAAAAGAAAGAGAAAATGTATAAGTAAAGGAAAACCAGAACTGAGTTTAGGCAAGTTAATGCTAAAGTTTGACGATAGGCAATTTTGTCCGCCATTGAAAAGAATATCCACACAGAACACTTAAAAGGTATTGGTGGAGAAATTGAAGTAGGGGAGAGATGAAGACGGAGGTAGGGGATAAGGATGGGTTTGTAAGAGTATCTTAGTTGCCCTTGAAAAAGCAGATTAAGCAGTACCCTTTTCTAGGAAAACTTCTTTTTCTCCCCTCTTCACCAAGTGTCCTCCTCTGTGCTATCTTACACTGAACATTTACGTATAAATCTCTATTTTAATCTTGGTTTGCTCATCCGCCGCCTTCTCTGTAGCACAAGGTCTGACAATTAAGTTCACATACTCATTCTAGAAAAGTGCTACAAACCTCATTGCTGAGTATCACTACCATCATCATCTTCCAAGTACTTGGGAAGCTATGCACCAACCCCAGCACCTAGTTCACCCTTCAAAGCAATTTTGAAACTTTCTGGAATGGCCATCAGAGCTGTCATTGTATTACACTTGATGTCCTGAACATCATAAAAATATCTCTCTTTCAATATTTTCTTTATCTTTGGGTCAAGAAAAAGTCACTGGGAGCCACATCAGGTGAATAGGGAGGGTGTTCCAATGCAGTTTTTTTTTTGTTGACTGACTAAAAACTCTTCATAGACAGTGCCCTGTGAGCTGGTGCATTGTCATGATGCAAGAGCCATGAGTTGTTGGTGAAAAGTTCAGGTCATTTTTATCTAACTTTTTCACACAGCCTTTTCAGCACTTCCAAATTGTCAACTTGGTTGATTGTGTAGTTGGTACAAATTCATAATGAATAATCCCTCTGATATCAAAAAGTTAGCAACATTGTTTTGACTTTTGATTTGGACTGATGGAACATTTGGCCATGGAGAATTGGTTGACTTCCATTGTGCACTTTAATGCTTTGTTTCAGGTTCATATTGGCACAATCATGTTTCATTACAAGTCATAACATGGTCCAAAACATTGTCTTGCCTCTCCAAAAGACCTTGGCAAACTTCGACACTCCTTTGCTTTTTGTTCATCAGTGAGCTCCTTTGGGACCATTTGTGCACACACCTTTTTCATGCCAAGATTTTTAGTGAAGGTTTTCTTGTCTTTCTATCAATGTTTCTCTATCAATGGTCTGCTTTGTTTCTCAGTCAGCAAAAGATTTTTTTTTTAATATTTATTTTATTATTTTTACAGAGACAGGGACAGAAAGAGACAGAGATAAGAAGGAGGGCCCAGAGGAGTCTCCATAGTTGTACATCATCAGTTTTTTATATGGTTTCATTCCACACAGTTGGGCGGGGTGTGCAAGGCAGGAATTGAGCAGGGAGCCTCCCACATGGGAGGCAAGCCCCAGTTCAGCATATGGGTTTGCACAGGCCAGGGTTGGGATTAGATCCTCAGGCCCCAGGGCTGCAAAGCAAGCACTTAACTTGCTGAGCCAAAAGTTTTGACAGAGAATTTGATGAATTTTTACAATGATTTTGTCAGTTCAACTTGTTACTGGCTGCCTGACCTCTCTTCATCAGTGATCCTTTCTCTCACCTCAGAAAAATGTTCAATCCATTTGTACACTGCAGTTTTTTTCATGGCATTATCCTCATATATTTAGATAAACATGTCCCCGATTTCACGTCCACTCTTGCCAAGTTTAACAAGAAATTTAACATTTGTTTGTTCCTCTAATTTAAGGTCTGACATTATCACGATGGCACACAAAACACAGGCAACAACAATTAATGAACACCACTCAGCAAGACACCACTACCACACGTCTACATGAACACAGCTCTGAGACACTGATATACCGAGGTTATGAAACCTTACTGAGTTGTTTGCACAGTGCTGCCAACGTAAGTACACGGTGGCAAGTTCGCAGTCTTAGTTGTCTGAACTTGTATAAGCATATTGAAACTTCTAGGCTTCTTTCCTCTTTGTGTCCCAAAACCTGTCTCAGTGCCTGAGCATATACAGTTCTTAATATGTCTTTGTTAGATGAAAGAAATGAATGAATATGAGTATGATGATAATATACATTAACACATAACCTCTTAAAGTTAACCCATCTCCCTTGCCCACAATGTTTGTTGGGATGGTTTTCTTTCAGTATCTAGAACAGCACTGTCAAATAGAAATACAATATGACCAGCAAATTAGAGCCACGTGTGCAATTGAAAACGTTCAAGTAAACACTCCTCAGCCATAAGAAAAGATGAAATATTGTCATTTGAGGAAACATGGATGGATCTAGAGATTACCATGCTAAGCAAAATATGTCAGATGGAAAAAGGCAAGAACCACACGATTTCATTCAGATGTCAGATACAAAGCTGAAAGCAACAAAGATACAAGACCAACCAACAAAAACACACATAGACACAGACAACAGTTTAGTGGTTACCAGAGGGTAAGGGGGGAGCAGGGAGGTAGAGGACGTGGGAGGTAAAAAAAAAAAAAAAAAAAGAAAAGAAAAAAGAAAAAACTTAGCCCACTTTGACAAACTAAAAATGTTTTTTTCAAGTGCACACATTAAAAAGGAAAACTTGAAATTAATTTAATAATATATTTTATTTAATCCAACATTTAAAATATCACTTCAACATGTAATGGATAGATTTAATTATAAATGTGATATTATAGATTCTTCTTGTTTGGTAGTCTCCCTGAAATCAGGTGTGCATTGTACACTTATATCACATCTCAGTTTTGGCTAGGCATATTTGGAGCAAAGATGTGTGTATTTTATCATCTTAAGGAACCTTTTATGTTGTTCTTTGTTAAAAACATTTTTATTTGTTTAATGAATTATATAAATTAAAATTTTCAGGTATCTTTTCAGCAATTATTGGATAATATATTTTTCTTTCCACTAGCTTAATATGATGGATTATATTTATATGTTTCTTAATATTGAACCAATTTTTTACTCCTAAAACAAAATCTACTTTATTATGATAATGTCTTTGTTTTTTTTTTGTTTTTTATTATTATATTTTATTGTTAAATTTAATGGGGTGACATTGGTTGGTAACAATTAGATAGTTTCCCGATGTACAACTCCACATCACGTCACCCATGCACCGCATTATGTGCCCAGCTTCCAGAATCAGGTCCCCCTCCACCACCATATATCTGGTGCCCACTTCCCCCTCCCCCCATAACTCTCCCTCCCCACTCCTCCCTCCTCTCCTGGTAAACACCAAACCATTGAGTGTGTCCATAATACTGGTGCCCTCTCCCACCTCCCCTCCCTCTGTTCCTCCCCCCTCCTCCCCTTCCCTCAG
>PVKE010032512.1:8008-18536 GCA_004027555.1 Craseonycteris thonglongyai
TTATTTCTATTTTACTTTTTGACAGATAGAGAGAGAGACAGAGACAGAGACAGTTAGAGAACCGAACTGTGGGAACTCCCCAGTTCAGCACGTGGGTCCTGCCTGGGCCGGAGCCGGGATTCGATCCTCGGTCCTCATGGCCTCAAAGCGAGCGCTCAACCCGCTGAGCCGTCCCGGCTTTCCCCACAACTTTTTTTTTTAATATTGCAATCCTTTTTAAATTCTGTGGACACGACTTGTCCAACTGCAAAAAACATTTCAGGACAGTTTGAACAGAGACTGGCAAGTATCCAACTGCTTGTTCATAGTCATAGAATGGCCTATGTGTTTGCTCTGAAGGAAGGACCTCTGCTGACAGTGAGATTGTGAGCCTTCACAGTGCAGGTTTACAGTGGTGAGTTTTTCTGTCGTTGGGTAAGAAAATACCACATTAAGATGTCAGTGCTACAGGCAACACCACGTGCAAACCAATCCTGGTGTATTTTATAAGGATGACCAAATTAGGTAATGCTTCATGTAGCCAGGCAAGAAGCAAAGAAAGGGTGGACCAGTAGGTCAACCCATCCTGCAAAGTGCTGGGGAGGTTGTCTGTCTCTCCAGAGGCCTCACTGTGTCCTTCAATTCCCCCTGAAAGCATGAGTGCTGCCACAACCTCTCCTAGGCTAATGTGCATCCAGTTGAAGCCCATTGCTGCCTGAGCACCTCTTTTCTCTGTTCAGGGCTGAATTCAGAGAAATACAGGACTGTACAGTGCCACCTCCTCCTACACTCATTCAGATGTTGCTCCACACAGAATTCCTGCAGGGTCCTACCTAACTTTGAGACCTTGTTTCCTAATCCAGATTACAGAAGGTGCTAGCACCCTGCACTGTCACAAGCAGCACTAGAAGGCTGTGCCCAAATACACCCGCAGCCTCCCAGAGGAAGCACCCAGCTAAAACTTCCAACCAGACAGGCCCTATTGCTGAAGAGGCCAATGTCTCTGCCACTTCGAGATGAAAATATTGGAGTTGCTAGTATAAAAATCATAAGGAGCAACCAATTCTTTCCTGAAGGTGTATTGGTGGCTGAAGTTAAACACGAATTGAGAGAGAATGAGATGTTCAGGCTTTATGACAAAATATCACAATTTTTACTTTAGAATATATCCAAAATAGAAAACTAATTCAAGGTTGGTTAGGGTAAGTGAGGTAGGGGAAAGAGGCAGAGGGTGGAGTGTAATAGTTAGGGGAACTAACTAGAGATTAGGGAGTAATTAGAATTTGAACTAGGGCGTAGTAACCAGGATGGGGGTGTGAAGAAGAGCAAAATGGGTGGTGCAGGCTTTATCTTTGGTCATTTCATCATATATTTCTAATAATAACTTTTTGTCCCCAGTAAAAGAAGGGCATGCAGGGCTTGTTTCCCACATCTGAGAGCTCCTGCATGTCCTCCTTAGCAGAGGGGCTCTCTCGGGTTTCCAGGCCTGGAAGGGTCTCTTCCTGGCTGGGGTGTATGCCGTGAGCCAGGCTCACATCCACAGGAACTTGAGAGAAAAGAAGGCAGGTCTCTGAGCCATGTGCCAGCCCCATTTCTTTTATGCCAACCCCTGCCTGTCCAGGAAGCTCTACTCACAAATATGGCTATCAATAGTGCCAGTCTCCTGAGGATGAGGGGAACCTGTGGAAAGCATAACAGCAAGGTTCCAAAAAGCTCCCAGGAACTCTTCATCTATGTCCTTTTTACCCACCAGGGGTAACACCTGCTCATTCAGCTTCCAGAGATTCACGTGACGGGAGAGGAACTGAACACCCAAGCCCATTTCCCATGTCAAAATATGGAGATTGTCAGCGCCACTACCTTCATTTTTGCTATATCTTGAACTACCAGGCTAACAGACTCCTGCTCCCAGGACCGCTTCCTCAGCCCATATCTCAAGAGATGTGCCCTGTATATTCCTGTGAGGAGGGAGGGAAAGTGAAAAAAGCTCAGCTGCTGAAACATTCCATCCCCCACACTGCACCTCTGCCCTTGTCTTCCAATGCATTTGTGATGCTTCTATCTCCTGAGAGCTGGCTGATTAGATGTTTCAGCTCCTGTATGCAATGTTGTAGCTGCACATTCTCCTCCATGGCTTGGTTGACTTGCTTCTGCAATAAAAAGGACACTCAGGACTCAGCAGCTCATAGCTCAGCCCATGCAGCACCACCATGCTTGCAAAGACTGCTAACATGCATGATGTCCATGGCCACGTGGAGGGCTTGATCAGTCTTTATATGCACACTCTGCCCCACAGTGCCCCATGTGGGGGCCTTCTCCACAAGCTTGGGCTTGGCTGAATGTTTGAGGTGAAAATTGTCATATTTTAGGTGTTACTCTGGGCCAGGAAAGAATATAAGTAGGGACAGAGTTTGCAGACATATTTCATTAGGGCTCAGAAAAAGATGTGATGATAAAGGAGGAGGGTAGATCTTGGGGGAACAAGGCTATTCAATGTAATGCTTATACTCAAAATGGGTTAGAGCCCTGATCAACATACAACACAAGGTCAAAGAAGATCTTTATCTTCCTATTACTAATACCAAACCCATAGCATTATTACTTACCTAATGCCCACTGCAATATATTCAACTAATAAGTGTTCAAAGGACTCCTAACCTGTCCTGCAGCCCCAGTTCAAAAAAGTCAGACCTGTTCTCTGCATATGCAAAGATGTTAATGCACATTAGATTAGTGTTTTCTTGGGCTCTATCACTGGTGGTTTTGCAACTTACTTTTACTTTGCTGCATAGAAGATATATTTAATTATTGTAGCGGTTGCATAGTAGTTCTGCATATGAATAAGGCATGCCTTTAGCTTTCCTTTACTGAATGCATTTTTTATGGTTACAATGAGCAATGCTAAAAATTAGTGCTGGTCCTTCAAAGGGAGTGACTGGACCAATGCTCCAACTTATAAGTGTAGTAGGCTGTTTATTAGACTGCCCATCACAAGAATGGCATTAAGATTGTCTTCCACATGTGGTGGAATGAGATTAAAATAAAGGTAGCAATGAGAAAAGTTTGCTGCCCAGGCCACACTGAATTACACTCGGGTTCTGTCAGTTGGTATTTGGGCCGAGGGAAACAGGCATATAGCATTTTGCACTCTCACTGGAGAAAAGGAAACCAGCAGGTGACATGGGCTCCACAGCAGATGCTGCTTCAGCATTGGTGTGGTTCTGAGCATTTGTCACACAACAGAACAGGTGGTCAGGGGGCTATGTGGGAAAGAGGGCATGTCTCATCCATGGATACCAAGGTGCAGAGAAGGGAAGACACATATTTCTCCAGTCACAGTGACAATTACAGAAGCTGAGAGCCACTCTGAGGTGTGGCTATGACCAACGCAGGGCTTGGGCCAATCTGTAGCCTTCTGGCTGACCAGAACTCAGAGTAAGACAGCACGACCTCCATCATGAACACATGGGGCCTTTTTCTCTCTGGCCTTTATAAAAGAACTGGATTAGTTCTGAATTGTTGTAGTCACAACAGGTGGAAAGACAGTGGGCCCAGTCAGGAAGATGAAAGCGCTGTTTTTACAGAACGCTGCTCTGTTCCTCAGGTATATCCTTCCCATGGTCCTGCCTTGGGCACAGGGTGGCAGTGATTAAAGTAGAGATGTGGTAACAAACCCTCTGCATATGTTCTCTCATTCTCCTTCTGTCCCTTTTTTCCCAACCACAAACTGTGTTACTTAATTCAGACATTTTTGGGAATAAAGGTGCCAAACTTGAAGCCATTTATTAGTCCTGCATGTCAAAAACTATTCCACCCCAATTTTGTAGATCCAAATGTAAACACCAGCCAAGAAATCACCCAGTAACCTACAGCTGAGGTGCTCTTCCTTTGACTATCAACTCTGAAGAACAATCCTGGGTTTGGTGATTAGGAGCCATGGAGACACTGTTTTCTAGCCTCCACCTGAGCCAACCTGCTTGACCACAGCCCTGCCCACCTTCCACCAAGCACAGCGATGGCACTTAGTCCAAGCCTCTGGCTCTATAAAGCTAAGGCCAACAGGCCAGAGGAGCAGAGAAATGATGTCTATGGGTGACAAGCAGTGGTTGGATGAGAAAACAGTCATGAGGACATAAGGCCTGTCGAGTGAATCTAGGTCCAGAAGTAAATTGCTGCATCTCTCTCTCAGTCCTGGTCTCTTAAATGACCTACTGGCTGATTTTGTTACATCTAGTGCTACAAAGACAGGGGCAGGTAAGTCCGGGTCTAGGTCTTTGCAGGTTTCTGGTTTAAGCTGTGAAATTTGACCCTGGAACCTGATACTGATGCCTCCCTAATTTTTACTACCGACTCTGACAGGTAAGATCAGAGTTACAAGATCACTGGTCAGGAGGCTTAGGGGGAAGTCAGTGCTCTCTCAGTCATGAATTTTGGCCAGCCCGAGGAGTCTCTTGGTAACTTGGATTCAAACCCAGAATTCTCATCCAGTGTCTGACACTTCTTCCACAATCTTAATCACTTCCCTCTACTGCCCTCTGAGCACCCCTATTCCTAGACACCTAGTCAACCAAGAACAAACACCTCAGATGAGCGAGAACCCTCAGAAATAGCTCTGTCAATGTCATTGCCTTCTTTAGTCTTCTTGTTCTTCTTACCATCTGCAGAAACCAAAAGGTTGTTTTTCTTCTTCTATTCCCTTAGCTGCACAAAGAAAAATCAGTGAGACTTATGAGAACTCTACACCCCTACATTCACATCCTATTTGACATTTTGCAGAATACTGATCGTGACCATCTGAACTCATGCCAAAACAACCCCACCAGGTGTGGTTAGTCTCACTTAAGTATAAAAAATTGACTGATAATACAGCTTTTAAGAAATGCAACATGGGAATTTAAGTGCGATCTTCTGACTAAGTTCTGAGGGTGTATCCCTAAATCAGCTGCTTCTACATAGCCAAAGGAAAGGCAGAGTTGGAAAGGTAAACATGCAATTGATCAGACATCAGGGCCCATATTACACCTCTATTAAATATGCACACCAGTGCTTGTCAGATTTCCTATCCATGTAGCCCAATGGTGGAAAGTGATGAAAGCACATTTCTTGTCAATCTGGAATTTTAACGAACATTGAAAACCCAAGCCTCATATCAGAGGGAAATCTCTTACAATCCTAGAAATCTATGTCAATGTCATTCCTCATTCCACTAATACTTAAGGTTTTTCTCTCAAGAGAACTCAGTTTAACAGATGTGTCATTCCCATGTTAAACTTGTGGCACTTAGACCACCACATGTTGAGATCACAATTTTGGAAAACTTTCCAACTGTGAAGTGCAGTTTTCAGAATGTGGTCCAAGTAGGACAAATGCATTTCACTCCAAGAAGCAATGACTGAGGGCCAACCTGCTGCCAGGATCATAAGGAGTTAGAATGTGTGTGGCATATTTAGAAGACGAAAGATTACAAAACTTATGTGGAGTGTAGAAACAGGAGAAAACCAAGATAAACTAAGTACATTCTTCCACTGTCACCTAGAGGTGTGGTCAACATTTCAAGGGGAAGCTGGGATGGCTCAGTAGGTTAAGTGCTCACTTTGCTGCGCTGGGGACCAAGGATCGAATCCTGGTCCCGGCCCGTGTGGATCCATATGCTGAACTGGGGAGTTCCCCCATTTCAGTTCTCCCTCTGTTTCTGTATCTCTCTCTCTCTGTCTGTCTGTCTGTCTCTCTCTCTCTCTGTCAAAAAAAAATTAAAAAAACAACAACAAAACACATTTCAAGATCACTAATGAAATGTAAGCTTTTTACACTCTCAGTTTATAAGGTAGTGGTACAGTCTAGACTACAGGAGCCTGAAGGCTCTCTGCCCTAGGTCCCATAAGCCAAAGTCACATTCAAGCTGGAAACGTGTGACGTGAATAGATAAACAGGAAAGAAGGTAAAAGCACTGGGGGTATGGGTACTGAATGTGAACCAGAAGGCTTGGAACTGTGGATGTAGTTTCATGGCTGACTGAAACATACTGACATTTTCCTCTAGCCTAAAATGCCCAAATCACAGCACAGCAGTGGGGACAGAGAGTGCAGGTCCCTGACAGCAGTTCTTGATGATAGGAAGCCCTGGAGGTGTGAAGGTGGGCAGAAGGAGAAAGACACTGACTCTAATCTCCAGGACTTACTATTCCAAAGTCACACAGAAAATGGTGAGGGTATTTCAGGAACTCACTAAACGTCATCAAGGGGCTTGCCCTGTGTGCCTCAGAGGCAGAAAAGACTCTGCTAATGGCCTCACAAATAAAAAGTCTTGGGTAAATCAAGAAGGTGAGAAGTGGAACTTTTAGCATTTCTTTGGCCCTGGCCAAGTGGCTTTTTCGAGTTCCTTCAGATATCACTTCTACCAACTGCTTAGCCTTGGCAATAATGCAAATGTGATTTTTGTGGGGAATTCTGGGGCATGGGAGCAAGGCTAAAGGCTCAAACAGCCAAGATTTGAGAAGGTCTACCGCCCTGGGCCACAAAAGAGGAATCGTTTCCAGAAAAAAACTTCAGGACGCTGAGGAAGGGAAAGCTCATTTGGTCCAGGAGTCGGGCAGGTAAAGTGAGTTCAAGTGTTTATTCTGTCAATTAACTGCTCAGGAAGAAAAAACGTTAATAAGCAGGACTTCAACTTTCAAGGCAAGGGTCAAATTTAAACACAGTTGCATCAGCGGTGCTCTCGCTGTTGTCAATGTGCTGATTCTTCAGTTATGGACAAATGTGCCCTCACAATTCATCACAAATTGGATTACGAGAGAAACAAACACATATTCAAACATAATGAAGATCTCCTGCACATTTTGGACAAACACATGTATAGACATTTGTGTTGCTATACATAACTAGATGTCTCCATGCACACCACTGTAACAGGCACACAGCCCAAATCCAGAAAACAATCAAAGACAGCTAACAGGTTCTTTTAGATCAGGACTCAATGCATAGGAAAAAGGCTTTCAATAAAACCCTCCTATACAGATGGTACAAGTTATGACAGAACTGGCTGCCCAGAAGAGATGTGCAAAGAGAATGACCTACAAATCAAGGCATCTCCTTCAGCCTCTCATTGAGAAAGCAGGCCTTTAAGGACACCTTTAACATACTCTGGGCCTCAGTCAGTCTCCTCAGCCATCAGGCTAGCCTTGCTTGAAATTTAAAAAACAAACCAACAGAAACGTTGGTGATGCTGGAGCACAATGTCTGAAAAAAAAAAATGGTTTATAGTGTCATCCTGTAGCTATAAAGACATAGGACACAGACAAATGCACAACAAGTTTTAAGAGTTCGTTGCACTGTTGCCTGTCAGAATCCAAGGCAATAAGTTATTTTTTTGTTTACCATTTCAATTTGGATGTAAAGAACTAAAAGGTATTTTTCCTACTGTATTCTTTGCTGCCCTCCTCTCTCAACTTTGAGGACTCTGTGCATAGTGGCTTTGATGTCTCCATTAACCTCAGGATTTAATGCCTATGTTACTCATTGACAGAAGAAGTAGCATTTAACTTTTATATCAGATGATGATGCCCAAATTTCCAAATAATTTCAAATAGAAGGGAAATGCATAAAATAATCCTGTTCTTACTCACCTAGCCTTCGAATTGTGTGCACTAATGTCCAAAAACTACATACACAGTTCCTTGGAGTGCTTTATGGCCTGTTTCTCCAGCTAATAAATTCCTGATACCGCTCATTTTCATATTCTGGAAGACCTGTGAAAACTATATACACATCACAGTTTCATTAGATCATTCCCCACAGGGTAGCAGTTGCAGTTGAAAATAACATAAATTGAGGAAAATATATGAAGCATCATGGGTCAGGTAGCTTTGCTTTTCTTACAGATCTAGTTTTAGTGTTTTTGTGCCAGAGAGAGAAAGAGAGAGATATAAAGGAAAAAGAAGTGAGAAAGAGTGATCCAAGAGGGAGAGAGAGAGACAAAGGACACAAAAGAGAAGGGAACAGAGCATTCTCCAGAGTTGTCTGTCAGCAGTAACGAACATCATCATCATTTGACAGTTTCACATAGTGCCGACCAGGTTTGGAACAAGGCAGAGGGCCTTCCGTATGGGAGATGCACACCTGAAAGCCAGTGGCCCTTTAGACCAGAGGAACAGCCAAGGCTGAGGCTGAATCAAGGGCTTCTCCTCTGGAAAGCTGGCACAGGAGGGACCTGAAATGGAGTGGGAAGCCCACCCCAGTTCAGCATAACAGACATGAATGGCCATCCTTAGGAGTGAAGACTACATGCTGGGACATAAAGGGTAACTATGCAGATGCTCAGCTGCAGAGTTATTGCTGACTTTTTCAGTTAGATTCTTTAAGGAAACAAAAATGAAAGTGTGCTGTGTCATAATGTAGAAAAAGAACCTTAGACATATAGACAAGAGTTGGACACTCAATACACACTCTCTTTCTCAATATGTATCTTTCAGAATTCTTTTTCAGAAAATTGGTTACCCTCGTGAGAGTATGTTGTATGAGGGTGCAAAGCATTGTGTTATTTTCAAGCTGAGATCTGGATCAAGGAGAATCACATAGGTTCCTCCTTTTGGGTCTTATGTTCAACATGTGTCTGTCTATCTCACTGTGTAATACTTTAAAAGTTTTTCCAGTATCCAAAGAAATCTGCAGAGGAAAAAGAACACTAGAGGCTGTGTGTTGAAAAACAAAAGTCTTCCTCAATAATGGCTAACTAAGCTCACTGTTTGCAGCCTTAAATTTGAATGCTATTGTAGTCCTCTTGTTATCCAGTTTATCTGGGGCACAGCCTTGTTTAAAATGAAGCCAGCATCAGGCATACCTCACAGGGATATTAAAAAGAACAGGAAGGCACATAAAAAAAGACAGAATAAACTATTAGTTTTAGGGCCCCTGAAGGTAAAGAAAACTTCTGGATATCTTAAGTTAAAGTCTACAAATTGATCTCAATGAGCTGGACCAGGTTCTTTGTTCAAACAGACAGGGTTTTGGCCTGTCTCACTACCTGAGTGAAGCTTCCTTTTCCTCAACACCAATGCCTCATTATTCTAAAAGTGGCTCAAGTTTGCAACCAGGCTGTGGGGGTTGGTAGTAGAGGGTGGTGGTGAACAATGGAAAACACTCACAGACAGCACAAAACTGTAGGTTGGCAAAATAGTACAATTGGATCAAAGTGAAATTGCCTGGTGGGGAGATGGAGAATCTGAAGAAATAGAATCTTGGGATTGAAAGCATCAATTACAAAGAAATAGAAAGACAGGGGAAGCCAGGATGGCTCAGTGGGTTAAGTGCTCACTTTGCAGCACCAGGGACCGGGGATCGAATCCCAGCCCCAGCCCGTGTGGACCCATGTGCTGAGCTGGGAGCTTCCCCAGATCAGTTCTCTCTCTGTCTCTGTATTTCTCTCTCTCTTAATCTCTCTCTCTGTCAAAAATAAATAAATAAATAAATAAAATATTTTTAAAAAAAGGAAATAGACAAAAAATCAGATAATGTGATCACATCAAAAGTGATTAGGGGATAAAGCTAAAAGAGAAAAAGCCAGGGACCACAATGAAGTGGGAGGTCAAATGAAACCCTGACAGAAACACCAGATAGCTAGGTAGAAGACAGTTCAAAAGAAAGGTTTGGTGCCAGTGAATCAGAGCAAGGTACAAAAAGAAGGTTTCATAAAAAGACATTTAGAGCCAAAAGAGTGGGAAGATGAGGCTTTTAAAAGAGGTGGAGGAAAGAAGCGATATGACAGCAAATCACTACCAGATGCATAGCAGCTGTTATTAATAGAGGACTACTCCATACCAAAACAAACAAACAAACAAACAAACAAACAAACAAACAAACAAAATTTTAGATGTGCACATGTGCCAGGGCTTTCGGTAAGCCAATATGGTTCAACTGGCTCTGCATTTCCAGAGCACACAAGTGGGGGCTTTTTCTACCCTGGGCCACAGAACTGGAACTATTCACAGGAGAAAACTTCAGGACACTGATCGAGGGAAAGCTCATCAGTTGCAGGAGGCAGGTAGGTAAATTGAGTTCCAGTTTCTATCCTGTCAACTAACTGCTCAGGAAGAAAAACGTTAATAAGGCGGACGTCAGCTTTCAGGTCAAGGGTCAAGTTTCAATACAGCTGCCTCAATGGTGCGGTCACTGTGTTTGTTGTGCTGATTCTCCAGTTGTGGATGGATGTGCCCTCACAACCTATCAGGGCACCTTTAACATTGTTTGGTCCTCAGTCAGTCTCCTCAATGCTCAAGATACTTTTTATTAAAATTGAAAAAACAAACAAACCAAATATGTGGTGATGCCTGAGCACAATGTCTGAAGAGAATGATTTACAGCATCATCCTGTAGTTATGAAGTCATAGGACACAGATAAATGCATAACAAGTTGTACATGTGTGGACTCACTCTTGCATTTCAGAATCCATGGCATTAAGTTCTCTTCTGTTTAACATTTCAATTTGGATGTACAGAACTAAAAGGTTTTTTATTTTGTCTGTGTTATTCTTTGAAAGAAGTAGCATTTAACATTT
>PVKE010032513.1:0-18435 GCA_004027555.1 Craseonycteris thonglongyai
TGTCTCTGTCTCTGTCTCTCTCTCTATCTGTCAAAAGTAAAATAAAAATAAATATGCACTGAAGATAAAATAATTACTCTCTATAAATATAAAAAGATATAAAAAAAATTAAAAAAAAAAAAAGAATATTTTGAGGTTGAAAGAAAGAACACTAAGTATTATATTGAAGTAAATGTTATTGTAAAATATAATCAAAATCCAAAAATGACTTCCTTTGTCAAATATATTGAGGCAATAAAGAGAATCAAGGAATAATGGGAATGCAAAGGATCTCAGAATCATTCAAACCAACTATGCCATTTAACAGAGAAAGAAACTGCGGCTATGAGAAGTATCATCCAAAATGACATTCATACAAGATGATACTGCTAACTAATGACCAAGCAAAAATGCTCATCGGGGAGTCCTGAATTCCCTCAAGAAATCTTACTGCTTCCTCCATCTCCCTGCACATTGGGTAGAAAATCACTAAGCATCACCAAGTAAAGAATTCAGTTTTATTTCTTAGTCATCTTTAATAGAAACTGTTTCCAATGCCACTTTTATTCTATGAGTTAATCTTTTTTCACAGTAAAAAGTTACTTTAAATAGGCTAAAATAATTCTATGAAGTGCTATGATAACAAACTGTGAATTTATATGTAAAATGCTATATGGATATCTAAAAATTTAAGACATAAGCATCAAAAAAGAGCAGGTTTTAATCAAGCTGAAGCCTCTTTTTAGACTTACACCATTTGTGGCACAATGCTATTCTCTATCAGGCAGTGGAGAACTGCAAACACACAGGAGAACGAAGGTCACCGAAATGAAGTGGAACCAGTTTGACAGAGAGTGTGCAATCTCGTTACAATGGACTGGTTAATATGAGAAGAAATACATGTGTTAGCCACTAAGGTAGAGGGCTCTCGAATCTTTGTGATTTTAGAAAATACACACTTTTCAGTTAAGTGAAGAAAGCATGTGAATTCTCTACAGAAAGACTGTGGATTGTAATAAAAAAATTGAACATCAATACATCAGCGAGTCTTCTCATCACAGCTTGGAAAAATAGACAATAAGTTGGTTTATGGGATACTTTCAAATGGTCAAGAGTTCAAGCATAATTGTAAGTGTTGTTAGTGAAGCTGCATGCTCAGGTGGAGAGCTGAGATGAACATTGTCAAATCAAGGGGAGAGGAATTTTCTTTTCCCCATTTTGTTTTCATTATGAAATAACTTTTGCTTTCTGTCACATATTTTTCCCCACCCTAAGTAGAATTTAATATATATTTAGATATACAAAATTCCCTCCTCTTTCATTCTACATCCACAAGTGCGTGCACACACAAAATAGTAAGAAAGTTAATCAAACAGAAAAAATTTTTAAGAAAGTTCTATTAATACATGCTCAAAACTTTCCTGGTGTGTTTTCAAAGTATCATATCATTTGCCTATTAAAAAAAAAAGATTTATTGTTTTGATAGAGGGAGAGACAGAGAGAAGCGGGGAGGGCCCAGAGCAGTCTCCACAGTTGCACATCATCAGTTTTCAACATAGTTTCATTCCACACAGGTGGGCGCGGGGCTGCGCAGGGTGGGAACTGGCCCAGGGTCTCCCATGTGGGAGGCCCTGCCTCTCAAGCCCAGAAGAGGGGTGGGCTCCCACAAGGGAAGCATATGGGTCCACATGGGCAGGGGCAAGGACTTGATCCTCGGACCCTGAGACTGCAAGGTGAGCACTAAACCTGCTGAGCCATCCCGGTATCCCCATTTGCCTATTTTTATTCCTCTTATTAAAATAAATCTTAGCAGACCGTGGATACTCCGTGTTTCAGATTCATTAGATAGTTCACTCTGATTTCCCAAATTTTACAGAATATGCAAAGCAGAAGAATTTAACTACAATTCTGGATTAGAATTTGGTAGTCCGGTCAACTACCAAATTTCTGTGTAATGTAATACCAGGAAATGAAGACAAAAACTAATGAAGATAAAAACTATTGCATTTTAGCTATTAATTTCAATCTCTCTCTCGCTTTCAAACAAAACTGGTAAGACAGCAGAAAGAATTGTCTTACTTTCTTTGTCCCTGCACCCAAAAGATGAAAGTGAAGAACATGTTCTAAATTGTCTGAAAGACAAAAAGAAATAAAGTCTGCACAATAGCACAAAATAAAAATTTGTATTAAAATCAATGGAAATAAGACTTTACAGGAACATTTAATGAAACCAACAGCTTGCTCTTGTGGAAATTGTCACAGATAACATAGTGACTGCATTTTATATCTCACATAATAATGCCTCCACACGATGAGTAAGAGCCTTGGTATTTTCCTGACTCACAAGGAGCATGCTGCCTGCTGAATCATCCTCTTTGCTTCCTGGAGTACCTGGGTGTTCCAAGACACTAACGAAGGATTACATTACGGTATGGGCGCCATGACAACTACCTAACTACTATCATGATAATATTAACAGCTGTAGTACCCCGTGTTGCCTGAAAGTTGAAGTTTCCCCCTCCAAAACTTCAATAATTTCACAATCCTTGAAGTTCCTCAATAACTAAGCAAAGTTAATCTAAAGGACTGATACTGTCCTTTTCTTAACTAGATAGACTGCCATAGTAAGATACAACTCATCCCTTTACTTAAAATTTATTCCTTCTACTGAATGGTGTTTGACATTCTCATATGATGTCACTTACTGGAGTTCCAGAAATTAAAATGAATAATATCAAAGTAGAAATAACAATGAATAGTTTAATCAAGTTTCTTGAAGTTATAAAAATTCAGATTTGAGAAAATAAATCTGTGTACCTTAAGCATTAGCAAGCACCTTGTGGTACCAGCTAGTTTTACCAGTGCCAGTGTTCATGCAAACTATGACATGTAACAATCTGGTCGGAAGATGTCCGTCCCTCTCCTCCACCATTCCAACGATTAGAAACATCAGTGAGGGCTCAGAGGGAGAGCAGATGTTCCTGGTGAACCTGCATTTTTAAAAACCTCTCTTTGAGGAGGTTTACAATATCTTTTAGGAGGATTACGTGAAGCCTCCACTACTGAGGAGCACTTAGAGACATCAAAATGAACATCATAAAAAGTTTAATGTCCTCAAGGGTCATTGAAATGTTTTCAGAACTGGGCTTGAGTGTTTGTTGATGCTTTTTACATAGTGCTTTTCTTCTTTCATAGGACTTGCCCTCAGGATGTTGGTTATTATTTTTTTTTGCTGAGGCATTCCTTGTAATCCTTTTAATTTCAGTAGCTTAAAAAATTTTCAAAAGCCTGTTATATTTCTAAATGGCTCCTGGTTGGGAAAGCAGTTAACCACATGTATCAGTCAGGGTCCTATCAGGAAAAAGTCCACTTAAATGAATTTAACGATGGGACTGGGACTATTCACAGGGGTCTGGGCAGGGATAAAGAAATCAATAAGGGGCTGGTGGGCACTCAGGGATGAGTATAGTCTGAAGCTAGTCCCACCCCTCTGCCTCTGAGTAGGTGATGAAAGACCAGTGGTCCAGAGCCTGGAGAGGGCAGGGACCATAGAAGCAGAGCTGCTAAAGGGAACAGCATTTGTGGAGGTGAGCAGCTCCCATTCCAACAGAATCTTGGCAAGGCAGGGAGTGGAGAGGAATAAATACCCAGACCTTTCTCTTGTTCTACCTTGTCTTCTGTCAGTGCCTCCCAACCAAAAGCCACAAGGCAAGTGAGTCTGGTTTTGATGCAATTCCAAGGGGTTGGCCTCCAAGGCAGGCAGCAGGGCAGAGAAGGGTGGAGAATTGGATCTGGGGACGGTGGTTTAGGTGAATGGAGAGTAAGTACCATACTGAACTCATCAGAACTTCAGATCGAGTAAAAATTTTGTGTATGAACTCTCTTCCGTTTGAACACCATTTTGTTTTCTTATTTCTTGGTCCTCAGTTATTTGAACAGTCTCTATTGCTAGATATCTGATTTGTAGTTGCTCTTACAGTTTTGTAGTCATAGCATCACATTTGTATTGTTACTGGGAAATGATAAAGTTATCCTTCATATAGCAATAAAGATGACAATGTACATTTACTATTCTAATATTTTTCACATAATTGTGACCACACAAAAACAAAAGTTTTTTCCTAAGTAGGGAACAGAGAAAAATTCCAGGATGGATTCCTCCAGCCAATATTATACACAGTAATAAGGGGGAGGTGGCAGTACATACGCTGCAAACAATGTAAATGTCACAGGCTCAACTAAAAGTGTTCAGGCCTCTGCTACTGCGGAGCTAGAGGGCTCATTCAGCATCTTCAGGAAAACATGATTTCTGATGGCCAGGTCCATCATGCACATATGTATTTCAGAAATCCCACAAAGTCAAGATCATATGTGATTTTAGCGCTGCTCATTTTTATTTGAAAAATAGAAGAGGTGTTATTCTCTCTCTGCTCCCAGTTTTTCCCTAGTGAGATACACCCCCAGCTGCTCACAGCGGCTTCATGAAGCACTCTTTATTGATTGCCTTTTTCCCCATCTCACTTCCTCACTCCCATTACTGGTGCGTCCACCACCTCCTAGAGAAACTGCATGCACTTCAGTCCTTGCCTAAAGGTCAGCTTCTGGAGAAATCCACACTAAGAAAGAGGTATATTTTCATATTCTCCCTGCATAAATCTGACCTGTACAGGTCTATCTTCCACTTTATAATAAATCACTCTTTTACTAAGAGTTAAAAAAACTTGGGATTCTGGGATAGCTCAGCAGGTTAAATACTTGCCTTGCACCTTTGAGGTCTGGTGATCGAACCCTAGCCATGGTCTGCAAACCCATATGCTGAACTGTGATGCAACTGTAACTGCCCAGAGGGTGGCAAAGGTTCTCGCTTCCCATGTGGGAGACCCCCATGCTCGGTTCTCACCCTGCATGATACCATATCCACCTGTGTGGAATGAAACTATGTCACAACTAATGATGTACAACTATGGAGACTGCTCTGGGCCCTCCCCGCTTCCCTCTCTAACCTTCTCTCAAACAAAAAAATACATCTTAAAAAAAGAAAACTCTACAAAACTTCAACTTTATCATTTACTGACCATCTATCAAATGCTAGGTTTTGGGCTGAAGTGCCTTTCTCTCATTTAGTCCATCTACCCACTATGATATGCCTCATGGATTTTAGTAATATTATTTGTTTGGATTTTTATCTAAGGTACAAAATTACATAAATTTACATAAACTTTTATCTACAAATTTACTTATTGCATTTACCTGCTAGACCAGGACAATGTTGACTAGAATCTGTGAAAGCAGATAACCTTGCCTTACTCACAAAATTAGGGGAAGGATGAGGTCTGACAATTAACTGCAAACTTGCCACTGAGCACTTAGTTGGCAGCACTGTACAAACAATTCAGTAAGGTTCCATAACCTTGGTATATCAGTGTCTCACAGCTGTGTTCATGTTGACATGTGGTGGTGTCATGCTGAGTAGCACTCATAATTATTGTTGTTTTTGTGTGCTGTCCCAAGAATGTCAGAACTTGAATTAGAGCAGTGAACAAACATTAAAATTCTTGTTCAACTCGGCAACAATGGAAGTGAAATCAGGGACAGGTTAGTCCAAGTTTATGGGGATAATGCCATGAAGAAAACAGTAGTGTACAAATGGATTAAACATTTTTCTGAAGGGAGAGAAAGTGTCATTGATGAAGAGAGGTCAGGGTGGACAGTAATAAGCAGAACTGACAAAAACATTGCAAAAATTCATTGAATTGTGTGTCAAAATCGTCGGCTGACTGTGAGAAGTATAGCAGACCAAGTAAACATCGATAAACAGGAAAATCTTGGCATAAGAAAGGTGTGTGTGGGGAAGCCGGGATGGCTCAGTGGGTTAGGCGCTCACTTTGCAGCGCCGGGGACAGAGGATCAAATCCCGGCCCCGGCCCGTGCGGAACCATATGCTGAACTGGGAGCTCCCCTAATTCAGTTCTCTCTCTGTCTCTGTATCTCTCTCTCTCTCTCTCCCCTCTGTCAAAATAAATAAATAAAAATATTTAAAAAAAAAAAAAAAAAAAAAGGTGTGTGCAAAAATGGTCCCAAAGGAGCTCACTGATGAACAAAAGCAAAGGAGAGTCAAAGTTTGCCAAGACCTTTCGGAGAGGCAAGACCATGTTTTCGGCCATGTCATCACTGGTGATGAAACATGGGTGTACCAGTATGAACTTAAAATGAAGCATCCAAGTGCACAATGGAAGTCAATTCTCCACCACCAAAAAAGTTCAGTCAGTCCAAATCAAGAGTCAAAATGATGTTGCTAACATTTTTTTTTATATCTGAGGGGTTGTTCATGCATGATAAATGTGTACCAACTGGACAAGCAACCTACCAAATTGATTATTTGGAAGTACTGAAAAGGCTGTGTGAAAAAGTTAGATGAAAATGACCTGAATTTTTCACTAGCAACTCCTGGCTCTTGTATCACAACAATGCACCAGCTCCCATGGCATTGTCTGTGAGGAAGTTTTTAGCCAGTAAACAAATAATTGTATTGGAACACCCTCCCTACTTGCCTGATCTGGTCCCCAATGTCTTTTTTCTTTACCTGAAGATAAAGGAAATATTGAAAAGAAGACATTTGATGACATTCAGGACATCAAGGGTAGCATGACAATGGCTCTGATGGCCATTCCAGAAAGAATTGTAAGGTTGCTTTAGGCACTGGTGTCACTGCATAGCTTCCCAAGGGGAGTACATGGCAGGTGATTGTAGTGATATCCAGCAATGAGGTATGTAGCACTTGTTCTAGGATGAGTTTGCAAACTTTATTGCCAGACCTCATATCTTTATTTTTAAATCGATACTATTTTATTTCTATCTTACCTGTAGTTCACATTGAAACATAGCACAACTGTCTAATTGTGACAAATAGTAAAGGTTTTTCATGCAGTGTAAATAGGCTTAAATAATTAATTTTTGATATTGTGTTTTTTTTTTTAATTTTAGGGTCATTTCCTTAGTGCCTAAATCTAAGTCTGAGTTATATATAAAACTGAAATGAATGCATATTTAATTTAAAGGATATAAGCAGAACAAATGATCAATTAAATATATAAATTATTGATTGGCTGATTGCATAGGTCAAATTGCGAATTTTCTTGTGTTAGGCAACCCTGGCTATATAATTTTGGAAAAGAGGTCCAGGTGGCAATTTGTCCCTTAGTCCTAACTATTTATGCCTGCAACTGTCTTTAATAACAGTGTAATAGTGCAACTGTATATCATAAAAGTGGTGAGATTTCACATACAGAGAAGTTAACGAAGCTCTTAAAATTCTTAAATAGATGGTGTATAAATTTGAATGAGATTGTAGTCTATGATTATAAATCCCTTTAAGGTTTCTAGAAATTAAGCCCACAAATAAATATAATCAAATACTGAAACATATTAGGGAAAATAATTTCCAGAGCATCTGTGTTACCCATGGCAACAGTAGGCAGTTGATATCATAGAGTAGGCAAGTGAACAGATACACACAGAAATACATGTCTTCAGTGATTTTTTTTTTTTTAAGATTTATTTGTTTTTGACAGACAGAGAGCTACAGAGACAGAGACAGAGAGAAGGGGGAGGGCCCAGAACAGTCTCCATAGTTGCACATCATCGGTTTTTCCACATAGTTTCATTCCATAGGTGGGCGCGGGGCTGCACAGGGCAGGAACTGGGCCGGGGTCTCGCCCTGGTGAGAACTGAACTGGGGGAATTCCCCAGTTCAGCATATGGGTCAGCACGGCTGGGGCCGGGATTCGATCCTCGGTCCCTGGGGCTGCAAAGTGAGAGCCTAACCCACTGAACCATCCCGGCTTCCCCTACTTCAGTGTTTTTTCCCAAATGTATTTTTTTTTTTTTAAGATTTATTTATTTTTTTATTGATTTTTGACAGAGAGAAACAGAGACAGAGAGATACAGAGAGAAGGGGGAGGGCCCAGAGCAGTCTCCATAGTTGACATTAGTTTTCCATATAGTTTCACTCCACAGGTGGGCACAGGGCTGCACAGGGCAGGAACGGGGCGGGAGCCTCCCACATAGGTCCTGGCAAGAACTGAACAGGGGGCACACCCCAGTTCAGCATATGGGTCTACATGGGCCAGGGCTGGGATTCGATCCTCGGTCCCCGGGGCTTCAAAGCGAGCGCTTAACCCGTTGAGCCATCCCAGCTTTCCCATCAAATGTATTTTTTCTTGATCTTAATTAGGAGATGAACAAATTGTCTATGAAGTTCTAATTTTATTATTTAAGGAGGATCCAAACAGTACGAAATATAGATTGTTAGACTTGAACTTAATGAAAATAACTAAATTTTTAAAAAGCTTACCTGATATATGTACTGGCTCACCTGATAGTATAGTCAGGTAAATTATGTGATAAAATAGATGAAGCCTGAATGTTTTAATAATGAAGATACCAGTGAAATTTTTAATTAAACATTTTGTTTAACTTTTTAAAGATGTAAATTATTTTCATGGTTTGAATATCAAAAATTTAAATATGAACACAATGAACACCCTTTCCTATATCTTTCATCATGCCTCAACTGTTAGTTTGCTCTACTTTAATGCATATAAAAGCCAACATTATTCTGTATCATTTTCCTTTTTTTTTTAAATTTAACAAAAAATTTTGGAGATATTATTAGAACATAAAGAACTTTGATAACAGCTACACAGCACATATTCAAATGTATGTATATATCATAATTTAACTTGTGTTATGGTGATGGATAGTTAGGTTGTTCCCAATCTTTTACTATTTTTGGCAACACAAGAAACCCCTAATCATTTCTCATGTGTGGATATATATATATATGGGATAAATCCCCAGACCTGAAATTGGAGATTCAGAGTACATATTCATTTGTAATTTTGATAGATACTGCCAAATTCTTGTTTCTATATAGCCTAGTAAAGCAGTGATGCCAGATATAATTTTATGCTTTTTATTTTTATTCATTTAGAAATATACAATGAAAAGTCGGTTATCTATTAAAGAATTAGGAAGAGAAGCAGGATAATTTATTCAGCAATTTAGAGAGTACATTTTCACCGCAAAATATATTCAACAGAAATTTATTGAGCACCTACTTACTGCATGCCAAGTGCTTTTAGGCTCTTGGAAGACATATAATCAAATACACACATACACACACAACAGACACACACACACACAAATCAAACTCAAAACTTTTCGGAGCTTACTTTTGAATTCTGTATTTTGGAACTGTGTGCTTCTTCCTAAGAAGCCAGTTAAATGTCAATCTCCTGAAAATGAACTGTTGAGATCCTTAGCACAGACTCAGACATGCTACCACTGTTATTTAAAAACTAACTAGAATCAATGTTGCATATGATCTCACAGCTCCCCATCAGGTCCTCTTAAAACAACACACTTGGGTGAGAGCTCTTCATATCTGACTCCATCTGCTGTTGGTAGTGATCAGCATATTGTGGGCATTGTGGTATCATCTGAGATTAGGTTGCGAAATAGGAAGTAGTTACAGGCAGATCAGCAAGTGCATGCAAACTGTTTAGTTCCATCTCTTGCTGAAACCAAGGGTGCCCAATTCAGGTTTGGGGAGTAGGGAGGATAAGGTTATCAGCACATTCTCATCAGGGCACAGTTTCCTTTTTGCAGCCTGTCCTTCCTTTGGTTCTAATAAGAGACAACGAGGGATTCTATAAGAAAAATGTTTCAGAATCATATAGCAGCAATAGTTAATATGCTAACAAGGGCATGGGAAAGGCAAAATGCCATAAACTGAGACAGAAAAGACCACTGGTGCTAAGGAAAGGGTGGTAGCAAGTACAATGATACTGTATGGTCTCAGTTTTATTTTAAGTATCTTTCTTTTCTAAAAGAATATCTTAGAACTTTAGCTCCCCATTAGATTTAATTTTATAAGAAGGTAGTAAAGTATAGCTCTTAAAGTCTTGCCAATATCCCATTGAATTCTTTGCAGCCTTTAAAGAACTGCATCTTTAAATACGAGAACAGAAGAGCTAGTGCCAGAGGGTGGCTCTTGTATGTATCTTGCCAACCCCCCCCCCCGCGCCCCCCAGCATTATTAAAATTTCATCCCAGCACCATGATAGTCACAATCAACAGTTGGTTACTGAACGAGTGGTTTCTGAAGTCCTAATATTTATCAGTTATGTTTTTCAGTCACTGAATTTCAGAGCTATAAGAAGCCTGAGTTCAGTCAACACGCTGAGGTTGAGAAGGCTGAAACGACAATGGCAAAAGCCAGATCTTTTTCTAGATTCTCAGTTCAGAAAAACTTCTGCCATTGAACCACCTATGAAAAGCCTTTAATGCCTATGACTTCTGTATTCCATGCTGCCATACTGAAAACTGGGATGACTTTGTGCAATGACACTGTGGCTCCCACAGGGCCTGTACACAGGACCCGTGGATGGCTGAATGCTGAATGAGTGGTCATGGGGCTCTGAAGCCGCCTGTGAGCAGCCGCTCTGGGGTCACCAGGGGTTTCTTCAGCCCTAAGTGTGCTCTGGTTGCACCGGCAAAGGGCAGCTCGGCATGGCCTGAGTAATGGACACAATGTCTCGAGTTCCATTTCGCCCCCGAGACACAATGTGATACTTTTCTCGAGTGTCCCAGGGATTTCGGGGCCCGTGAACGGCTGACCTACGCCCAGCAGCAACTTCCAGTAGACCAGTGGGGTGAGGACGTGAGCGCGCAGAGCCAACCGCCATAGGGTATTTTCCTGGGCTCCATTCTTGCCACTCCAGCGCTCCGTCTGTTTCCGGTTCTCCCTTCCCTCTTTTTCAGCACGAACATTTTCTCAGCGTTCCCCACTTCATGTTTACAAAGTGCAGATGCTCGATTGGTTCGCCGTCCGTTCCTCGAACCTTCCGTCGGCCTCCTTCGGCCTCCCCCATCTCTTTCTCCCAGACCCGCAGAGGTGCATTCACCTCTCCGCGCCCCGGGTCGTCACGTGAGCAACACCCCGCCTCGCTATCAAGTGATCGCAACCACGCCCCCACGGTCACGTGCTCACCACCCCGCCCCCGCGCCGGCGCGCTCGGACGTGCGCTGGGACTTACCCTCCCGCGGAGACCAGGCTGCGGGGAACCGCCGGCCGCGGCAGCCGCCGTGTGAGCGCCCTTCAGGCGTGTCTCCGCGCTCTGCACACCCCGTGTTGTGTGAAGAGGGCGCTGCCTCCCGCGAGGCCTCCGGGCCCTCGGTAAGGTGGCTGGTGCGGGTGCCCGCGGACGGAGGGCAGGTTGGTGGGGCGCTGCACAAAGGCGCTTCGGGGCTGTGCCGCCTTTGGGGGAGGCGTGTGCGGGAGGTACGTCGGTGCGGAGGTGCGCGCGAGGTGAGATTGGGAGCGCCGCCGCAGGGGTCGGGGCACGAGGGTGCGCGCGGGGGGACGGAGGGCTGCTGCTAGCCCGAGGGCTGACGTGGGCGAGAGGGTTTTAAAGGGCTCGAAGTTGTGGCTCCTCTGCCCCCCGGGGTTCCTGACTTCCTGTGTGAGGGCAGCGCCCGCCCCGCCCCCAGGAAGGAGGGTGTCGGGTGTGAGTGTGTGTGTTTGTGGTGTGTGTAGGGTGTGTGTGTGTGTTTAAGATGGGCTGCTGTTGCCCTCCTCCCTCGACGCCTGCTGCTTGTGCCTGCTCCCTAACTGCCTTAGGATGTTTAAACCTCCTCCCACCCAGGGAGACCACCTGGGGCCTCCCCTCCGGGACTGTTGACCTTAAACTGGGCACATTTCATCTCTGCAGTCTTTAGCGGTGCCCCGCCCTTGCAAAATGGACATTAGCTACTCTCTAACTCTTCTGGGAGGAATCTCCTCAAAGTCCTTGAATTTAAAAAAAATCGCTTTACTAGCGTACTGCTCTCCTCCCATCTTAGGATACGTTGATTGTTTTCTAAGACCATCAACTGTCCTATATGTGTTGTATCTTAAGATACTGCAGACTTTGAGAAGAAATGTCCACAGGGTCGTCATTAGAGAAATAGGCACAGCCTTCAGTTTTAGAGGCCTGTGATGTTTTCCTTCTGGATGCAGCTGCGGTTTTAAAATCATTTGCGAAGGCTAAGTAAGCAAAATGTTTAAAGCACATCTTTAGGAAAGTTCTAATGTTATTCTGCTTGAAGTGTTACGGGTAAAGGCTATTAACTCTCATATTGTTTTATGGGTAAATATGACATGGAAGTAGATTTTATTGACCATTTATGCACATATTGATAAGGGGAGGTAATGTGGAAACAGGAGCATTGAATGAGGAGTTAATGGGGTTCTGGTTCAGATTCTGCTACCCATTTCTGAAGGCGAGACCTTGGAAGACTCAGAATGTTACAGTGAAAGGTTGTTAAAAACTAGCCCCTAGCCACTTTCATACTTGAAAGTTGGGAAATGGTGGCCTGGAGATGTATTTGTCCATATCCAGTACTCCTTAATCTACAGGATGGTTTATTAACAGAATGAGTCATCTTTGTATCTTTTCTGGTCAGGCTGTTGTCAGTATTTCCCTTTCTCTTTGTTATAACTGTACCTGGAAACGTTTCAGAGCAGGGATTAGAGAACCCAGAGCAGTGCCTAAGAGCAGACTGAAGATTTGACCCTGAGCCATGCAATCTCAAGAGTGTACTGTATGTATGTGACCCATGGTTGCATGAAACTTCATTGCTGTGGAGGTGTTTCTGTGAAAAAATAAATAAATTGTACTGTTAATAGATTGTCCGTCTGTTTGTGTGTGTGTGTGTGTATAGGTGTTTATGCATGCTCTAGTATTTGTTAGATTTCTGTTTGTACTTTATCAACCATAGGAGTTGGAGAAGATTGCTAATTCACTGAGTCTTAATGCCATCTGTATACATTAGTTGTCTGTTTATAATCAATATTTTATGTCAGGAACCTGGGGCGCACAGCAGAAGGTTTATTCAGCATGCTGGAGAACAAAACTTCATCCTTATATACAGCCGCTCCTTATCACTTGCATTACTGCCTCAGCTCTGCCTCCTGTCAGATCAGAGGTGGCATTAGATTCTCATGGGAGCAGGAACCCTATTGTGAACTGCACATGCGAGGGATCTAGGTTGTGCACTCTTTATGAGAATCTAATGACTGATGATCTGAGGAGGGGCTGAGGCAGTGATGCTAGTATTAGGGAGCAGCTGCAAATACAGATTTACATGAGTAGAGAGGTTTGACTGCACAGAAACCACAATAAATCAATTGCTTGCGGACTCATACCAAAACCCAAAAAGTGAGTGGTAAGTGACAATTAAGCTGCTTCTGGTGCTTGAATCATCCTGAACCCACCCTCCCCACAATCCAGTGAAAAATTGTCTTCCACAAAACCAGTCCCTGGTGCCAGAAAGGTTGGGGGACTGCTGTTCTATGCAATTTGAGATTTATTTTACTTATTACACCAGTTGTGAGGCATAAGTGAACATATGTAAATACTGTAGAAAAATAGATTATTTGTAGTTAATCATTTGGCTTTTCTTTCATTAATTAGAAAGTATTAAGTGGCTTTTTAAAAAAATAGGTGGATGGAAGTGGACTTTGCAAATTTAAGTTCTTTAAGTTCTACAGTTGATATTTCCAAGAATAAAAGAGTTATAAAAATTTTAAGTTCACTAAACTAAAACAGTTAATATGGTGATATTTAAGATTATTAAATGGTAGTAATAGTTTGTTGTCTGAGAAAATGGGTACTAGAAAGAGCAGCTTAAGGTAAATCTGCTTAAAATAGGCATTGTAATTTTACAATGAATAGTGGGAGAGAAAAGTGAATTAAACTATGATAACAATTTAGTTATATGTTGCACAGATTATAAATATGCACTCCTTTGTAGAATGAATCAGATGTGAAAAGGTATGGTGTCACATGGCATCATTGAACCTAAAATCATGCTTTTCAAATTACGATCCTTTGAGGAACTCATTTGACCCCTATATTTGTGGTTTCTCTTTTCTTCGGTTGTTAACTAGTCTCATTGTGCCACATCCTCATTTGTGGATGGCTTTGCTGTGATTCATCCATTTTCCTATTTTATTGACTTTATTGACTTAATAAATATTCTGCAGTTTCAGTTTGCTGTTGATAATAAGCCTTTTATTTGAACTGAACTGTCAAATGCTGACATCTCTGAGTAATCCTGTTGGTGAGTAATCTAGTGCTTCTCAAATATTAATGTGCATGGGTATCACCTGAACACTAGCAGGCCCCCAGGTGGTACTGATGGTGCTCTTTTTCCCAGAACACAGATCATGGCTGTCCAATAGGAATACATGCCAGACGCCTGTGTAGTTTCAAAGTCTTAAGTACCTACATGATAAAAGTAAAAAAGGGGGAAAAAAAAAACCCAAGTGAAGTAAATTTTATTTTATCATGTAAGCAATCTGAAATTATTTTTTTATTTTTATTTTTTAAAGATTTCATTGTTTTTGGCAGAGAGAGAGAGACAGGGAGAAGGGGGAGGGTCCAGAGCAGTCTCAATAGTTGTATGCCATCAGTCTTCAACATGATTTTGTTCCACACAGGTGGGCAGGGGGCCTCCCACATGGGAAGCACACCCCAGTTCAGCACATGGGTCCACACAGGCTGGGGCCAGGATTCGATTCTTGATCCCCAGGGCTGCAAAGTGAGTGCTTAACCCGCTGAGCCATCCTGGCTTCCCCAACAATCTGAAATTATTAATGAGATATTTTACATTCTTTTTGTCTGACCGAGTCTTGGAAATCCTGTGTGTATTTTACAGCACATCTCAATTTGGATTAGTCACATGTCGGATACTCCATAACCACATTTGGCTAGCGATTGCTGTATTTAACAGCACACGTCTGAAGTCTAGAATCTAGATTAGTGTTACTTTAAGTGTATTTTTATATTGGCCCTATCAGTGAACTTTGGGAATTTGTTAAAAATGTAAATTTTGGGGCCCTACCTCATACATACTCATTCGAATGTTGGGGGTTGGGGAAGCTGGGATGGCTCAGTGGGTTAAGCGCTCACTTTGGAGCCCCGGGACCGAGGATCGAATCCTGGCCCCGGCCTGTGGGGACCCATATGCTGTTCTCACTGGGGTGAGACCCTAGCCCAGTTCCTCCCCTGTGCAGCCCTGCTCCCACCTGTGGAATGAAACTATGTGGAAAAACTGATGATGTGCAACTATGGAGACTGTTCTGGGCCCTCCCCCCTTCTCTCTGTCTCTGTCTCTGTCTCTGTCTCTCTCTCTCTGTCTCTGTCTCTCTCAAAAACAAAAATAAATCTTTAAAAAAAAAAGAATGTCTGGGGTTTCAGTAACTTTTGTTGAAAGTTACAGAATGTCTAAAAAATGTATATGTGGTATTCTAAATGCCATCCGAGAACAGAGAAAGTTCACTAAGGAAAAACTAAGGAAATCTGAATTAAGTATTGACATTATTACAGTATTGGTTCATTGAATCTGACAAATATGTGGTATTAATGTAAGATTGGGGAAATTGTGGACAGGGTATGTGAGGTAGTGCATTCTGTACTATTTTGCAATAATTCTATAAATTTAAAACTTGTCTAAAATAAAGGTTTTTCTTTGAAAGTAGCTCTCCAGGTGATTTCATTGCTCCCTAAAAATTTGAGAAGCATTGATTTAAATCACTAATATGACCTACATACACTGCTACAGCTTGGGTGGGAAGGATGGAGGTTAGTATTAGGGTCTGGTAGGTTAATGATAATAGTATTTCTGTAATAAAAGCTAAAACTTATAAAGCACTTACCATGTGCCAGGCATTCTACCAGGTGCTTTACGTATTCACTCTAGTAATTCTCCCAGTCTGTGTGCTATGTCCTATTAATAAGCTCTTTTTCACAAATGGGATAAACTGAGGCTCAGAGAGGTGCAGTGACTTGTCTTAGATCTCATAGTTAGCAGGAAGAGGCGGAGTCAAAGATGTTTGAGGAGGGACTACTTTTATAAGCAATCAGTTCATTGTGAGTATTTTTCTACTCTCACAACTTACGCTTCTTTGACGATACAGTGATTACTGTGGATACTCTATCATTCCTTGTAGTTTATAAAGTACTTTTTCTCTTTTCATTCTCACAGAATCTTTTGAGGTTTGTATTTTCTTTATTTTTTTGGATAAGTTAAGGTGCTCAGGGTCTGAGAGCTGATAAATGGCAAATCCTAGATTTAAATTTCAGGCCACTGGCACTAAGTATTGTGCTCTTTCCCTTTATTACAGGAAAACTTTGATGTTAGAGAGAGATCTTTAAAAATTTACTGAGAATTGCCTGAATTTTGCTATATATTAGTGGTTTGCTTAAAAATTCAATTTTATTGAAGTATAGTATATACATACACTAAAATACACAAACACTCAGCAATAAAGAGGAATGAAGTGCAGATACATATGCCAACATAGATGAGTGTCAAAAGCATTATTGTACGTGAAACAAGCCAGGTTTAGAAGGCTACATATTGTATGATTGTGAGTCTTTTCTGTCACCGCTTTGCTTCCTTGAGTAAGCAATCTAGTGTGATGCCCTCTATCATGTTTTATAGTTTACTGAGTACTTTTTCACATTTTTTCCCATTTCACAAGGATCTTTTGAGATTTGTATTGCTTCCTGTTTTACTACAATTTGTTTAGGCATTCACCAGATAATAGGACTTTGGGCTGTTTCCAGTTTCTGGTTCTTAATAAAGCTGTTATAAATGTTAATGTAAGGCCTTTGCATGGACTTACGTTTTTATTTCTCTTGAGTAGAAGAGGAATTGTTGTATCATATGATGTTTAACCTTTATAAGAAATTGCCAAAATATTTCCCAAAGTGGGTTTACCATTCTGTTTCCACCCAGCAATGAGTGGGAGTTCCAGTTGGTGGTATCCTTATGAAATATAAATATATATCTTTAAATCCATTCTAGGAGGGGGATAGTGATATCTGGTAAATTTAATTTGCATTATTAGAGTTTTGTTTAACAGCTGTATTGGGGTATAATTTCTGTATAATAAACTGCACATACTTAAGTGTGTATTTTTTCACATGTATATACCTGTGAAATATGTACCATTATCACTATTATCAAGGTGATGAACCATTTATCACACCCACCCACCCACCCCCAAAAAAGATAATTTTTCTTGAGCCCCTTTGTAATTTATTACCCTTATTCCCTGGTGACTTTTTATCTGTTTTCTGTCACTATAGTTTTTGTATTTTCTAGAATTTTATGCTGATAGAATCAGCATAGTATGCACTCTTGTCTGGATTTTTTTCCACTCAGCAAAATTATTTTGAGATTCATCCAGTTTCTTGTGTATATCAGTAGTTCATGTCCCTTTTTGTAGATATAGCACAATTCATTTATCCACTCACCTATTGATGGCCATTTGGATTGTTTCCAGTTTGGGGCCATTACAAATAAAGCTGCTGTGAACATTCACATATGACTCTTTGTGTTGTTATGTGCTTTTATTTCTTTTGGGTAAATACCTAGAATTAGAATTCTTGCGTCATATAGTAGATACATATTAAAAATTTTGAAAACCTGGCAAACATTTTTCAAAGTGCTTTTACCATTTTATAGCTCCACCAGCAGTGTGTGACAGTTCTAGTTGTTTCATGTTCTCAAAATCACTAGTGTGGTCAGCCTTTAAAATTTTAGGCATTCTAGTAGATGTGTAGTGTTATTTCTTTGTGGTTTAAATTTGCATTTTTCTAATGACTAAAGATCTTGGGCATCTTTTCCTGGGCTTATTTACCATTTGTCCATCTATATATATTTTGACCATTTTTATCGGATTGTCTTGTTGACTTTTACAGTTCTTTATGTATTCTAGATACGAATTCTTGGTTGGAGATATGTTTGTGTCTGTGTTCATGAGGGATATTGATCTGTAGTTTTTCTTATAATATTTTGGTTTTGGTGTGATATTGCTGATCTCATAGAATGAGTTGGAATGTTTTCCCAGTTTTAATATTTTTAAAGAGATTTGTATAGAATTTGTATTCTTACATTTTTGGTAAAATCACCAGTGAAGTCATCTGGGCCTGGAGTTTTCTTTGTGGGAAGATTTTTGAAGACAGATTCAATCTATTTATTAGCTACAGGGCTATTTGGGTTATCTGTTTCTTTCTAAGCAAGCTTTGGTAGTTTGTCTTTCAAGAAATGTGTTCAGTTTGAGGCAGCGTGTAGGGGCCAGGCTCCACACAGGGACAGTGGCAGCTGTCCCTCCAGCCTTCCCCCTGGAGTCACATGGCTCAGTCTTTCCTTGTGTGTCTCTGGCACCTCAAGTTGCTGCCCCTCCACTGGAGCCCAGGTGAAAGAGCAGATTCACTTTGTTTACTCCATTTGTCCAGAAGTACTTGCTATCTGAACTTACATTTTGCTTGAAGGATTTTTTAAACATGTTCTTCAGTGAAACAGAGCTCTCATAAACATCTGAACTTCCCTATTGAACCA
>PVKE010032514.1:0-18440 GCA_004027555.1 Craseonycteris thonglongyai
AGACATGCAAACTCAGTCTTCCCATTAATGTTAAGGCAACCAAGTAAATTCTAAATCTGTCTTTATCTGTAGCTACTTTGAATTAATAAATATTGTTAATAATTATCCATGTTCTTTTAATTCCCCTGGACGTGAGTTTTTTGGCCCTTTAAATAATTATTGTTGTTTTTTACGTAGGTAGATAAGCCGTATATCTATATTTCAGGACGAGGTGTACTCAGCGAGCTATTGATAGATTAGCAAAAAGTAAGTCATATTATTCTTTCATGATAAATTTTCCTGGCCCCCCCAAAAAAACGCAAAAGTGAAATATTGAAATCAAATTATCAGCCATACTGTGTATTTTTATAACAACTTTTTCATATGTACAAACAAATAGTACAACTTATATACACTGCAGTTGATAAAAAAATTAAATTGCATTTTAAATTAGTAAAAATCTATCTTGAAAAAGTGTCGGAAAATCGAATTTTTTAGGTACCGCATGTACGGAATGCTGCTATCAAAAGTTGGGTCTGGAGATTTATCTTCTTCATGAGCCTATATCTCGAAAACTTAATAAGTGATTTAAAAAATAAAAAATAGTTTTGAACATATATTTTACTTATCTACCCCATACCTCGCTGGAATGCACCTTATACTGAAACACAGTGTATAAACATAGTATGCATTTCACACCCCTTCTTCCCCCTTAGACTATGCCTATGACAACAAGTCGATTGCAACACACTTTTAAGATAAAAAGTAGATCTTATATACAGAAAAGTTGGCCACCCCTGATCTACATTTTTCTCCTATCTACTGGCTAAATACTGACTTTCAGGGCAACTCTGAAGCATTCTTCACCTACGTCTGTGACTGCATGAAATTAAAGCCTCTTACCCCTCTCCTGTCACCAATCAGAAACACCTGTTTGGGGAAGTCGGGATGGCTCAGTGGGTTAAGTGCTCACTTTACAGCCCTGGGGACCAAGGATCAAATCCAGGCCCCGGCCCATGTGGACCCATATGCTGAACTGGGGGCCAGTTCAGTTCTCACTGGGGTGAGACCCTGGCCCAGTTCCTGCCCTGTGCAGCCCCGAGCCTGTCTGTGGAATGAAACTATGTGAAAAAACCAATGATGTGCAACTATGGAGACTGTTCTGGGCCCTCTTTCTTCTCTCTGTCTCTGTATCTCTCTCTCTCTCTCTCCATCAAAAACAATAAAAAGAAATCTTTAAGAAACACCTGTTCGGTCTATTTATATAAGAAATTTCCAATATTTTTAGTCACTGAGGTTCTGGTAGTTTTCTTTTATAGTATCTAGGATTGCTCAGTGAAAATTCTTAGATAGAATAAGAAATTGATGATATAAAAAGTCATTCATGGAGTCATGTTTAAAAATCTCAGTATCAAGTAATCAGACTATAAATCTAGCTTTATTATTATTATTATTATTTTTAAAGATTTATTTTTATTGTTTTTGACAGAGAGAGAGATACAGAGACAGAGACAGAGAGAAGGGGGAGGGCCCAGAACAGTTTCCATAGTTGTACATCATTTGTTTTCCCACATAGTTTTATTCCACAGGCGGGAGTGGGGCTGCACAGGGCAGGAACTGGGCCGGGGTCTCACCCCGGTGAGAACTGAACTGGGGGCACTCCCCAGTTCAGCATGTGGGTCCACACGGGCCAGGGCCGGGATTCGATCCTAGGTCCCCAGGGCTGCAAAGTGAGCGCTTAACCCATTGAGCCATCCCGGCTTCCCCAAGCTTTATTATTTTTTACACCGGTTGTATCTTCAGACATAGTTTAAAACTTGCGAAACTATGTTAATCTGGTTCCTATCTGTGCTAAGGTTGATGCATGTCAGTGGGGGAATAATCATGTTTATATTTGTGTTTAAAATACAATTGGTTAAAAGTAAGTTTTACATCTCTCTTCTGCAACTACGTGATATTTGCTTTTTATACTTTCTGGTGTCATTGTACAGGTTAAGTCAAGCAATATGGCAGTGCTATAAACATTATTCATCAGAAGACTAAGTATTTAATAAAACTGTTAAAATAGAGCCTTGCATATGAACATCAAAACATCAGTAGAGTTTTCACATCAATTATTTTCCAAGAGCTTTTTCTTACTTTAAAAATCATAGAATAGGGGATGCTAGGATAGTTCAACAGGTTGAGCACTTGTCGTTACATCTGCAAGGTCTGGAGATTGAATACCGGCCCCGGCCCATGCAAACCACTGAGCCCCGGGATAAAGGTTCTTGCCTCCCATGCAGGAGGCCCCACATTTGGTTCCTTCCTCATGTGGCCCCATATCTACCTGTGTGAAATTAAGCTATGTCACAACTAATGATGTACAACTATGGAGACTGCTCTGGGCCCTCTGGGCCCTCCTACCCTCTCTCTCTCTCACCTTCTCTCAAACAATAAAATAAATATTTAAAATCATAGAATAATGGTTATAATGATAACAATGAATTTTCATGAAGTGTTTACCCTGCCAGGCACTGTGTGAGGTACCTGGGGTATAACCTTATTCACCACTAGCCCAGAAGGATCTGGAACTGCACATCTCTAATCAAAGACATTTAAAATGACTTACTAGAGTTTTTATAGACAGAAGTATCTCTAGATTCAATGCAGCAGTGATCAAGGAGAGAAATGAAAACTTTGTCACTGATTAGTCTGATATAATTCATTGCAGATATTTGCAAGTTGATAGTGAAGGTATCCTTTGAAACTTAGGCATTATGGTGTACTAGAATGAGCGATATATTTAAGGTAAGACCCTTAGGTTCCAGAATAAAGTATGCCACATACTTCATAATTCGGCCTCATATCTATAATTTTTCATTCTAATTCTTAGTGTCAAGAAGTTCTAAATGTATGGAATGGGTAAATCTGTATAGTCAGTATAATCTCTAGTACATCTCCAGAATAATCTAACCCTCGACTAGAGGAGCAGCCATATTTAAGGGAAAAAGGTATTACTAGTACCACTACCATCAAATCATCATGATTCTACAGGCAAGGGGATAGCATTGTGGCTAGGAACAAAGTCTAGAGCCAGTTCACCCATTTGAATCTGGTTTTCCCATTCACTAGCTGTGTGACCTTGGGCAAAATACTAATTAACTCCATGCCTCAGTTTGTTCATCAGGGGTCTCCAAACTACGGCCCGTGGGCCGCATCCGGCCCGCGAGGCCCTCTCATCCAGCCCATGGAGACCTTTTTATCTGAATAAAATAATATTAAGTAAATAATTAAAAACAACATCTATGTTTTGATTCTTTTTTATTTGGACCTCGAGTGTATAGTCGGCCCCCAAACTGCTGTTTGATAGTTAATGTGGCCCGCGGGCTGAAAAGTTTGGAGACCCCTGAGCTAGAAAAATAGGAATGAAAATTACAACATTTGCTTCATAGAATCATTGAGAGAATTAAATTATTTCATGTACAAGGTCTGACAATTAAGTTCGCAAAATCATCACAGAAGTGCTACATACCTCATTGCTGAATATCACTATGGTCACCTTCGAAGTACTTCCCTTAGGAAGCCGTGCACCAATGTCAGCACCTAGTCTGGCCTTTAATGCAATTTTGGAACTCTTTTTCTGGAATGGCCACAAGAGCCATCGTCGTATTACCCTTGATGTCCTGAATGTCATCAAAATGTCTTCCTTTCAACGTTCCCTTTATCTTCAGGTAAAGAAAAAAGTAATTGCAGGCCAGATTAGATGAGTAAAAAGGGTGTTACAATACAATTCTTTGTTTACTGGCTAAAAACTCTCTTAGACAGTGCTCTGTGAGCTGATGCATTGTCATGATGTAAGAGCCATGAGTTGCTGGTGAAAAGTTCAGGTCATTTTCATCTAACTTTTTCATGCAGCCTTTTCAGCACTTCAAAATAATCAACTTGGCTGACTGTTGGTCCTGTTGGTAAAAATTCATAATAAATAATCCCTTTGATATTCTAAGAGGATCAGCAGAAGAATATTGCTATGTGGGGATTAACCATATTAGATGTAATAAGTGGGTGAGATTTGTCTTTGATGCCAACAGGATCCTTGTCTTTACTCCTTTACATGCCTGATCTCACCTTTTATCCTCATCAAATCATACTTTTTGGTCAGTATCACTTATTGCCTGGTTTTATTCAATATCTTCTTAACAAGTCCTCTTGTCACCAATAATATACCTTCCATTCCAGTCTCTACAATGCATCCAAGAGGTCCTTTTGAACACACAAATTTAACCATGTCACTTCTTTGCTTGAAACTCCCAAATGACTTTCCATTGGCCTCAGGATTGAGTTAACATGGTGTGGTATAGTAAAGACTACTAGTTGCGTTTACCATCCTTTTCTCCTTCATCCTTACTAATAGAACCTGGTTTTATTCAGGAGAACAATTGTTATCAGCTAAGAAACTCTATTTCCAAGTACCTCTTGTAGCTAAGAACGGTTATACATGTCTAAGTTATGGCCAATTAAATATAAGTCAAAGTTTCAAGGGTGATTTCTAGAAAAGGTCTATCAGAAAAAACTGGCTCTGGGGGACTTTAATCTGTTGCTGTTGTTTTCTCTTTCCATTTCCTTGACTGGACGAAATAGTGGCTCAAGCTGAAGTGGTGATCTTGAGATCCTTAAATGGTCTGATAGAGAGAAGTCCTGCACTAACAATGACAGAACTGAAAGCAGGAATGGGCTGAGGTCTTTCTTGAAGACAGTTTGGACTGTGTACCCCTGGATTTGCATGAGAGATAAATAGCCCTTATCTTATTTAAACCATTGTTTTGATGACTTTTATTTCTCACTGCTGTATACAATCTCTAGAAAATATTCGTGGTAGTAAACCTTGAGTCTGCTTGTCTCTTCCACCTCATCTTCTCCTGTGCCTACTCATTTTTGTCCTCAACCCTCAAAGACCTATATCTCAAGCAGAATGCTATTTTCACTTACCTAAATTTCTTGCTCTATTATCTCTGCCTGAAAAAACTTGTTTTCTCTCTAGTTTTAGTTATCATTTATTACAGAAAGGCTTCCCTTTTATTCCAAGTCTAGATAGTTATCCATCCTATGCATTCTCATTGAATCCTGTACTTTCTCTCTTGTCTGGTATCAGTTATAATTGACAGATTGCATGACTATTTCTTTCACTTAGGTCTTAGGTTCAATGAGAGCAAGAGCTTAGTCATGTCTACGGTTTCATCACTAATAATTTACAGCAATCCTGACACTTTAGAGCCAGTTAGTAAATGTGTCAGTAAATGTGTGGAGAATAGCGAATAAGTGAATAGCTGAATAAATTCATACCAAGGTGAAAGTTATTAATTGATTTGAATGAGCTGTTTCTAGTTGGGCTATTTTGCCTGTAAAAAGAAGTCAGAATGTCGCTCCTGTGAAAGAGATGAGTGGTCCTTTTGGTTCTTCTGAAAGCACATTATAGCGTCTGTTCCACAAGAAATAAGAGAAGATGGCACATTTCCACTTTTTTTCTGTGCTTTGTCTTTACTAACAGGCACTCCTCAAATTTATCACTTTTTCCTCCCTTCGCACATACCATGGATTACTAGAGAAAAATTCAATTACAGATGACTATGTCTTCATAGAAAACATCATCTCTAATTTAAACCACACACAAGCCAAAGAGTTACTTTGGTTCCTTTGAAGTTGAGTAATGGGTTTGGGGAGTGTCAGATGTTGCACTGATGTTGCATTGATACTATTAACTCTAAGTTTGATTTCTTTCCCCCATTTTTTATTGTTATTCATACTTTCATGTTTCTTGTTCCCATTCTGATAAAATAATAATTTGCCAAAAGTTAGCTTGTCTTGAGGTCTGTGCCAATGGAAAGACTAAAATCTGGCTGGATATATTTGTTGGCCAAGAGTGAATTACCCTGACAATGACTTACTTATGTGATTTTGTAAATCTAAAGTAACTAACATAAAATTGTTACTTGAACCAGAAGACCTTCCTGGGCTTTCCAGTAATTCTTTTTATTTGGCCAAGAAATAAAATATCCACTCTCAAATGCTAACCAAATAAAATAGCTGAGCTTCTGCGTTTCAAAGGTTTTGAAAAACCTGTTGTTTGTTTCCTTGCCTTTATGTTCCCTTACTGGATAGAAGAGTATGTTCTAAACTTTCTCCTGTTAAGGTACTTAGATGAAATTCTGAAATTATAAAAAGAGGTTTGAGACTGAGAACCAGAGATGCTGCACTTCTGAGACTTATATACAAGGTCTGATAATTGAGTTCATGAACTCATCCTAGAAGAAATGCTACATACCTCATTGCTGAATATCACTGCAGTAATCTTTAAAGTACTTCCCTTGAGAAGCTATGCACTGACATCAGCCCCTAGACCACCCTTCAAAACTTTTTTGGAATTCTTTCTGGAATGGCCATAAGAACATTCATCGTAATACCCTGATGCCCTGAATGTCATCAAAATGTCTTTTTTTCAATGTTTCCTTTATCTTTAGGTAAAGAAAGAAGTTACTGGGGGCCAGATCAGGTGAGTAGGAAGGGTGTTTCAATACAGTTATGTGGAATCTAGAGTCCACCAATCAGACATACAACCCTGGAGTGAATTATGTGAGGCAGAAGACTATGTGCAGGGGGCAGTGGCTTGGTTCTGAGGTCAATGGTGGAAGCACTGTTCTGTGGTGAGATTTTGGGAGAAGTTAGAAACTCTGCCATTAGTTTACTTCTCCAGCCCCTTGAGTGACTTAACATCCCATAATAAATTTCTTTTCTGTTTAAACTAGCCAGAGTAGTTATCCTTTTTTACAATGAAGAGGTCTAATTGACCTGTGATTGGTTTCAGGTAACCTTTGTGGCTCTTGGCTTTAACAATGCCCTTCATCCCTCACTGGTCATTGAGTGGATCACATGAAGTCTAAGCAACAGACTGGCTATGTACAACCCATGATATAAGAGCAGAGGACAAGTTCATTGTCTCTGCCCACCCCCTTTAATGTTTATTCAAAGGCCATAACTTATCCCCACTTCTGGGTAAAAAGTTTGGTGGGTTCCAAGTCTTTTCTATTCAGGAGGTATGCTCATTTTAAGTAATGAGCACAGTCTGAAGTCAGGAATGAGATTAGAATATTCTGGAAAAGAAATTAAACAGATCCCAAAACCTTACTTAATGACGTATCTCCTCTTACCCTGGATCAGTCTATTTTAAACTGGAAGCTTCTAGTGGAAAAGGGGACATGGTTGGTTGCTTCTCTATCTTACTATCTTCTCATCCTTCCCCCAACTCCCTGCCAGAACTTGCTGACCAGGAAGCATAAAAGGAGTAGAAAAAGCATCTATTAAACTGACCAGATAAAGTCAGTTTAAACATGGTAGATGTTTGGAGCAGAGTCTTACATGGAGCATTTTGCTGGCTCTTTGGAAGCCAAGATCAGACTCACAGGGTTCAGTTCCCTTGTCCTAAGCAGACACTTCTCTAGTCTAGATGGTTACTTGTGCCTCTCATAGCTTCTGGTAACCTGACATTCATCTACAGATTTTTGCTGCTGGGGCTTTGTGCCTCTTTAGTTGGCTGCATAGGATGAGCACCCAAAGTGACTTCTCACATCTGGTTTCCACCAATATCTCTTGCCCTGACACACTCTAGCATTTTTGGCCAATCTCAATAGAACAGAGCTTTCCATGTCCCTGATAGCAGAACAGCTAACTCATATTTTGAGTCAAGATTCTCTGAGTTGACATTAGAACCTCAACCACCTATGGCCTATAGTGGTCACCATATAAGCTTTCTCAGGAGCCCCACAGAAACCCACACCCTCTCTAATGAGGAAGGAGCAGGCACCTCTTTCTAACATCTTATTATAGAAACAGAGGACAAGTATATGTTTTGTTAAACATAAAATGCTTCAAAATTTAATAAACTGAATTTAGTAAACATTTATGCAGTGGGTAGTGAGGTTCTGGGGTTGCAGAAATGAATAAAACATGGTACTTTCTCCTTATGTGGCAGATTTATAATTGCAAACAAGTAATTGCAGAATAGGATGTGTCAGGGAGAAATGGTCGCATAAGTTACTCAGCTGGTGATATTTCGTTGGTGGCATAGATAAGTAAAGAATAAGCATTGATGTAAACCTTGTTAACTCAATGAAAAATGTCTGAATGTATTAGATGAACAAGAAAATGTGGGAAATTTTAAAACTGAGAGAGAAGATTGCTAGGAATCTGGCTCATTGAGGGGGAAATTTTCCTTTAATTTACTGCTGTCATCTGAGATCGTGATATCTTATCTTTAGGATACACATCAAGTGACATATGAGGGCTCATGGCTTTGGATACCTGCATAATTTGGCTTTAGCTATCTAAATAAGTTGTTTGAGAACATCAGTGAATTTTAACAAGACTTTCACTTTTTAAATAACTTCTCAGCAAAATAAAAGACAAGCAGCAAAAAGTAGTTAACCAGTAGAATTATTTTCCTTGAATCTGAATACTGCCACTCCTCAATTAATGACCTAGCTGTTTAACAATCACTCAGAATATTTGTCCAGTTCTCCAGTGCAGGGCATCCTCTTTCTCAGTCTTTATCTTGTTCTCCAAGTTGGTTAGTATCCATTATACAAAGCATTCACAATCATGCAAGACTGTATTTTGTTTAGTGTTGTGTTGCATATCTATTGAAAAATACATATCCTATAGAGCCACAACACACCACAAGACATCTGTCTATAAGCTCCTCACTTACCAATCAATTCTCTTAACAACCTAGTCATAGGAATGGAACTTAGTTGTGAAGTGAGAAAGAAGACAGAAGAAATTCTCCAGGTTATGCTCTCTGGTCACAGTGCAATACAATGAGAAACAGTAATCCTTTACTGTTATTACTATTATTGATGCAAGAATTCAGATTAATTGTATAAAAATCATATGAAAAATGTTTAAAACTCTCCAATATAACCACTACAACAAGACATAGTCAATTAGTTAATAACAGACTTTGGAGAAAATAATAAAATTTAGAACACCTCATAATACAGAAAACCTATGGGATGAAGTTACAAAAATACTCAGAGGTGAATTCATCATCTTCAACATTTTTACTATGAAAAATAACGAGAATACAAACAATTAAAGCATTTAATTTGATTAGGTAAGAGGAAGAAACATGTTAAGAGTCCTAAGGAAATTGAAAGAAATGAAATAAAACAAATGCCAAAAAACAAGACAGACAAACAAACGAACAGAAAAACATTGTTAAGGAAAAAATGTTGAAGCAGAACTAATAAACCTGTGAGCTGTATTTATACTGAAAAGACTCTGCAGATTTTATCAAGGAAAAAAAAAAAGAAAAGAAAATGAAAAGGAGAAAAAATATTGCAGAAGAGACTGTCCTGAGGTAAAGTAGAACGTAGGTTTCACTGCATGCTTAGTCCTCCCCATCCCCCTTCAGCAATGGGAGGTGACTAAAGATTGAAAGCCAGCAGCCTGAAGGCCCCTGGGTTTGTGAGACTGTCTTTTTTCTTTTAATATTTATTTTATTGTTTGAGAGAAGGCAAGAGAGAGAGAGAGAGAGAGAGAGAGAGAGAGAGAAAGAGAGAAAAAGAGAGAAAGAGAGAGAGAGAGAAAGGGGGTAGGACCCAGAGTAGTCTCTGTAGTTGTATATCATTAGTTGTGACATACCGGTAGTTTCATTCTACACAGGTGGATGTGGGCTGCATGGGTTGGGAACTAAACCAGGGGCCTCCCTCATGGGAGGCAAGAACCTTCCCTGACATCTCGGTGATTCCCAGTTGCACAGCATTTGAGCGTATGAGTTTGCACGAGCTGGTGCTGGAATTTAATCCCTGGACCACATGGTTGCAAGGCAAACACTCAACCTGTTGAGCTCTCCCAGCATCCTTATGGTATTAATAGAGGCCTAATGCCGATCCACACTTGTTGATATGTGGTTAGCAAAATTACTTAGACAAACTGATCTACATGTCAAAGCTTAGTGCTCATTAAGGAGGAAAGCAGCAAGTGGAAAATGGAATGCCAGATCTCAATAGTAGAGAAGGGGTGTGTTCAGCAGCTTCTACACCTATCAATGGTATGGTCCAACAGCGACACTGACCATTCTGAACCCTCTTCTGAAAGTTGTTGGGCCTGAACCATTAATCAGAAATAACAAGTGGCACTGAGAGGGACCCTACCAGTGCACTGATCTGCAGCAATTACACAGGAGCAAATAAAAAGATTTTATTCCTCTAGGGGCCACATTAGGCAAGATGATTTCCAATAGAGGTCACTTGATGGGGATTGGAACATGTTATTCCAAAATGGTACCTTGGTATAGTGACTATTTTAAGCTGAAGGAATCAGACAACTGGCAGGTACAGGAAGGACTTTCTGACCACACCACACCTCTTCTCCCAGAAGCAGCTCTCTTTCCACCTAGAGGAAAGGAACATTCCTACCTCTGACCTTGGAGGGACAGTGAGGGGAATCTGAATGAAAGACCTTGATGAGTTTCCCCAGTTTACTATGCTAAACTCATGTCCTTTTGCTGTATAACATTGTTTTCCATTCTTCATCAAACATAGTATAGAAGCACCCGGGCTTAACCATTTCTTTGGATTTTCATTTCGTTATGAAGTCTTCACGGTCACCTAAAACTTAAATACATTTGTACTTTTCTCCTCTTAAGCTGTCTGTGTCAGTTTAATTCTCAGGCCCCTGGCCCGGGTCCTGCCCTGCATGGCCCCATCCTACCTGTGTGGAACAAAACCATATCAAAGACTGATGACGAATGACTATGGAGACTGCTCTGGGCCCTCCCCTTTCTCTCTGTCTCTGTCAGAAACAAAATAAATCTTTAAGACAGGATCTGAATTTTATGAAAATATCTGAAATTCTATGAAAATATCTGAGAACTTGAATTTGAAAATGGTGACATGTTTGGAGCATTTAGTGGAAAACAATACAAGTTGTTAAATCCCAAATTTTCTCCTTTCAAGTGCCCCTGAGGTACAAATCCAGGCTAGCAATGTTTGGAATGCAAGAAAGAATCTATAGAATTCAGTGAGACACACTGATTACCTGCAAAACATTCCTTTTCAGTTTCAGGATTGAACAAACTTGTGTTCTTTGAAATTGGAATGTGGAAAATTACACCTCCGAAATTTCCCATTCATTGCTAGTACAAGTCAATGCCTGGGAAGCCACTTGAGAGAAGGTGCCATGAGGGTGTGGCCTGTGATGATTCCTTCCTTTTCATTCATTAGAACCTGGCTCAGCTCTCCTCACCTCTGGGCAGGTGGTGACTGAGGAGTCTATACAAAGCCAGCAAAGGGAGGCAGAAAGCAGGGACTAGATTCACAGACTGCAGCTGAGCAGAGGACCACAGATGCAGCAAAAGCAAAGCAGGAGAAGGAGTGGGTGAGGGTGCGGGTGAGGGGAAGGGCCACGAGATCAGTGGAGAAGGATGTGTGTAGCTAGCCTTCACATTGGACTCCACTCAGCTTACAGGTACACCAAGGATTAAGGAGAACATGCAGGGTTGTCCTTTCCAGCCTTTATTCAAGCAAACAAACAAACAAATAAATTTCAGACCTTACATAAGAGCTCCAAAAAAAAGCAAAGAGGAGAAAGTATTAGCATGTGCAACGCCTCTTGTGAATAGGCACTAATCACTTGCATATTTGTATGATTTCAAGAGAGATCATTATACCAAGTCCTCAGGTGTCAGGGTCACCTTGGTACTGGGCCCAGTCTACTCCAGGCCTCTCAGTCTCTCCAGGAGCAGCAGCCCCATCTCCCTATTTTTGTATTAGGAAGGCAGATCCTCATCAGGCCATGGAAGAATCTGGCAGTTGGGGGAATTAAAGGCAGGTGAACCAAGTTTTGAAGGTGGGTCCAGGCTCTTAGTTAAGAGAGCAGGAAGCCCTTCACCACCTCTCAACCTAGCTTCCCTTCTTGGATTCCGTCCTTTGCAAGACTAATCCTGCAAGTAGCTGCAGCTCCTCAGGAATGTGCTAAGTGAGGGAAGGAGATCAGATCCCTCCAGGGCTTCTGCTTCTCTGTGATGCAGTGGGGGCTGGGAAGGGGCAGCATGATGCAAATAGCTTGGGCCAGACCAGGTGGAATCTCTGGTGGGTGGAACAGAGGGGATTTTCTTTCCCTTAGAATAGGGGTGTCAAATTGGCTGCCCGGGGGGCCGAGTTAATTTTTTGTGGCCCACGATGCTCTGAAATAAAATGAAAATAGAAAAAATTGTTACGAAGAAAAGAGCGCTTAGGGGAGATTGAGGCAATACTGTACACACAATTCCCTCATTAACCCTTTAACTGTTGAAGACGAGTAGACACATGGCTCAGTGCCTTTCCTGGGGGCCTGTGGGTGTGTATAAACGCTGACTCAGTTCCGGCGACGTTTGTAAATGTGATGTGGCCTGTGTGAATCTTGCCTATTGCACCAAATGGCCCGTGTTTTAATTGAATTTGACACCCCTGCCTTAGAATAAAAGTTGGCATTGCTGCCCAGTGGGAGGAGCAAGTAGCTCAGAATTTTGCTTTCGTGAACCTAGCCACTGAATGGAGACTCCGCTGCCAGGGTGCAATCTGTGTTCCTGATCACTCTGTGCCTCTGATTTTAAGGAGCATATCTTTTTCTTTTAATTTTTATGTAAGGGTCTTGCTTTTGACCACCTTAAGCATAGAATTAAACAGTTTGTACTCCTTAGGAAAGGCATAGGATCCTCCAGCTCTGTGCCAGCATCTTTATCTCAAATGGCATGTTTTTGACCCACCTGTAAAATCAGGAAGCTACCCTGTCACAAGAGATGCAGTTACAGAAAGTAAGACACAGCCCAGGATAAATAAATGCCAGCCCTTAAACCATATGTTTAGGAACAGAAAGATAGTTCCTCAGGAGGTCAGTCTGTCCCTTTGTGTTGAAACAGCTGCTGACTTCAGAGAAAAGACATGTGGTTGCAAGACCACTTCCAGGAGTGATGACAGGATTATGATGGCCTACAGGGCCTTGTGCTTAATTTAAAAGTTACACCCTGCCTTCTCTTCCCCATAAGAAAAGGATCTGTGTTTGCCTGGTACAAAAACAAACAATGAGCAAACATGTGATCACAGTAGAAATGGAAAAACTAAGATGGGGTAGAGGGAAGTGTCTGGTTAGTATATATGTCAAAAAGGAAACAAATATTATTAGTGTGAATTGCACATTCAAGTAGATTTTCCATTCCCCTCCCTGCCCCCACAAAAGGCATCGAAGAAAGCATCCAAATAGGCAAAGAAGAAGGAAGAGAAAAGGGAGGAACCAACATTTAAGAGGTCTGACAATTAAATTTGTGAACTTGCCACTGTGCGCTTATGTTGGCAGCACTGTACAAACAACTCGGTAAAGTTTCGTAACCTTGGTATATCAGCACCTCACAGCTGTATTTGAGTTGACGTGTGGTGGTGTCTTCCTGAGTGGCGTTTGTGGTCATTGTTGCGTATTTTTGTGTGCCATTGTGAGAAATTGGAGCTTAAACAAACGTTAAATTTCTTGTTAAACTTGGCAAGAGTAGAAGTGAAATCAGGGACATGTTAGTCCAAGTTGGTGGAGATAATGCCTTGAAGAAAACGGTGGTGTACAAATGGCTGAAATGTTTTTCTGAGGGAAGAGAAAGCATCACTGAGGAAGAGAGATCAGGGTGGCCAGTAGCAAGCAGAACTGATGAAAGCGTTGCAAAAATTCATTGAATTGTGCATCAAAATTGTTAGCTGACTCTGAGAAGCATAGCAGACCAAGTCAACATGGATAGAGAAACAGGAAAATCTTCACTGAAAATCTTGGCATGAGATAGGTATGTACAAAAATAGTCCTGAAGGAGCTCACCAATGAACAAAACCAAAGGAAAGTTGAAGTTTGCCAAGACCATTTGCAGAGGCAAGATGATGTTTTGGGCCATGTTATCACTGGTGATGAAACATAGGTGTACCAATATGACCCTGAAACAAAGCATCCAAGTGCACAATGGAAGTCAGCCAATTCTCTATGATCAAAAAAGTTCTATCAGTCCAAACCAAGAGTCAAAGTGTGCTTGCTTCAGCAGCACATATACTAAAATTGGAACAATACAGAGAAGATTAGCAAGGTTCCTTCGCAAGGATGACATGCAAATTTGTGAAGTGTTCCATATTTTTAGGGGAAGCCAGGATGGCTCAGCAGGTGAAGCATTCACTTTGCAGCCCTGGGAACAGAGGATCGAATTCTAGCCTTTGCCCATTTGGACCCATATGCTGAACTAGGGTGTGCTTCCCATGCAGGAGGCCCCTAGTTTGGTTCTCCCCACCTAGTTCAGCCCCTGGCTTGAGGGTGCATGCCTCCCATTCAGGAGGCCCCCAGCCCAGTTCCTGCCCTGCATGGACCCTGCCCACCTGTGTGGAACAAAACCATGTTGAAAAACTGATGACATACAACTATGGAGACTGCTCTGGGCCCTCCCTCTTTTCTCTGTCTCTGTCAAAAACAGTAAAATAAATCTTAAAAAAAAAAAAAAAGAGTCAAAGCGATGTTGCTAACCTTTTTTGATATTGGAGGGATTATTCATTATGAATTTGTATCAACTGGACGAACAGTCAACAAAGTTGGCTATGCTGAAAAGGACACGTGAAAGAGTTAGACAAAAATGACCTGAAGTTCTTGCCAACAACTCATGACTCTTGCATCACAATACACCAGTTCACACAGCGCTGTCTGTGAGAAAATTTTTAGCCAGTAAACAAATAACTTTATTGGAACACCCTCTGTACTCATGTGATCTGGCCCCCAATGACTTTTTTCTTTGCCCAAAGATAAAGGAAATATAAAAGGAAGACATTTTGATGACATTCAGGGCATCAAGGGTAATACAATGACAGCTCTGATGGCCATTTCAGAATTAGAGTTCCAAAACTGCTTTGAAGGGTGGACTAGGAGCTGATGTCGGTGCATGGCTTCCCAAGGGGAGTACTTCAAAGGTGATAGTATAGCAATGATGTATGTAGCACTTTTTCTATGATGAATTCATGAATTAAATTTTCAGATCTTGTATTGAATACTTAGCTTAATGCTATCATAGTGCTTGGCACTTTTTATAGCTTATTTCCCCCAGTCCTCAGAAGAGCACAATGTGGGAGACACCATTTGCTCTATTCTACAAATGAGGACAAAGAGGTTAAATACATCATCCCTGGGTTGCTGCACTCGTACCTGGGACCAGGATGCAGCATTTTCTTTTCACGTCCAGTGAGGATCTGGGAAGATCGTGAGGCCCAGCACTCAAGATGGTGTTCTAGAGAGCAGGATACTTGGGTTCAAGTCCTGGGTCTACCAAGTGCTATATGTGTGCCTTCTGGCCCCATCTCTTCATGCCTTATTTCTGAAATGGGAACAAAGAGGGTTACATGAGTAAAGCAAGTATACTAATATGTGGAACATAGTGAATGCTAAAAACTATTTACAATTATACAGAAACTGGTAACAGTGGGTGGGGTACCAAGTTTGTTTTGTTTGTTTTTCTTACTCAATTTTTGTCTGAATCCAATCAGGCTGATATAACAGAATACCATAGATGGGGTTGTTTACAAAGAACAGAAGTTCATTTCTCATATTCCTGAGAGGTTCAAGATCAAGTTCCAGATCAATGGCAAGGCTGGTGTCTGGTGGGAATATCCTGGTTCTCACATGGCAGAACAGGTGAGGGGAGCTCTCCAGGCTCTCTTTTATAAGGGCATAATACCCTTGAACAGGCTCTACTCTCATGGCCTAACAATCTCCCAAAGACTCCACCTCCTCATAACGTCAAATTGGGGGTTAGGATTTCAACACATGAATTTTGAGGGGACACAAACCAGTCTATAGCAATATCTTTTTAAAAAGATTGAAGCAGTGTCTGTCTTAGACTTTACCATAATTATTCCTACACTTACTGGCTTCTTCATAATCCATGTCTTATTAGTAAGTATGACTGGTAATACTCTATAGAGATCATGGAAAGATAATTAAATTTTTCATGTGATATTGCTGATCAAATATTTTTTTGTGTTTTTGTTTATGTTCAAGTTTTTTCTGATTTTTTAAAAAAATAGACTACTTTTTAGAGCAGTTTTAGGTTCACAGCAAAACTGAGAAGAAGAAGGAGATTTCCCACATATGCACAGCCTCCCCATTATCAACATCCCCCCACCAGAGTGTACATTCATTACAGTTGATGAACCTGCATTGACACATCAGAGTCACCCTAAACCACAGTATACATTAGGGTCCACTCTTGGGGTTGTAATTTATATTCTATGAACAAATGACATGTACTCATAATTAAAGTGTCATACAGAGTAGTTGAACCACCCTAAAAATTCTCTGTACTTTGCCCATTCATTCCTCTCCCCCTCCCCCAACCACTCAAGCCCTGGCAACCATTGATCTGTTCACTGTCTTTATGTTTTCTCTTTTTCAAAATATTACATAGTTGGAGTCATGTAGTAAGGAGCCTTTTCAGAACGGCTTCCATCACTTAGTAATACATACTTAAGGTTCCTCTGTGTCTTTTCTTGCTTTGATGCACATTTCTCTTCAGTGCTGCATAATATTATCTGGATGGACCACAGTTAATTTATCCATTACATACTGAAGGACATCTGAGTTGTTTCCAACTTTTGGCGATTACAAATAAAGCTTCTATAAATATCAGTGTAGATATAAGTTTTCAGTGCCAGTGAGTAAATATCCAGGTGTACAGAGACTATTAATGGTAAAAGTATGTTTACTTTTGTAAAATAAATGACCATATTGTCTTCAAAAGTGTCTGTACCATTTCATATTCCCATCAGCAATGAATGAGAGTTCCCATTGTCTCACATTCTCACCAGCATGTGAGATTGTCAGTGTTCTAGATTTTAGCTGCTTTAATAGGTGTATACTGTATCCTCATTTTGGTTTTACTATGCATTTCTCTGATATAGTGTAAGTATCTTTTCATGTGTTTATTTGCCATCAGTATACCTTGTTTGGTGAGGTATCTAGTAAGGTCTTTGGCCTATTTTTTAATTGGGTTGTTTGTTTTCTTATTGTTAAGTTTTAAGCATTTTCTATATATCTTAGATAACATTCTTTTATCAGACATGTCTTCTGCATATATTTTCTCCTAGTCTATGATTTGTCTTTCCATTCTCTTGACAGTGTTTTTCGCAGAGCAGAAATTTTTAGTTTTAATGGAGTCCAGTTTATCAACTGTTCCGTTTATCAAAGAGAGAATCCTGGTGCATGCTGAGAGCCTCCAGGACTAGGTTATTTCCAGGGGCCAGGCGCAAGGGCATCGGGAGCCCAGGACCACATGCTAGCCTTTCCTTGGCTGCCTCCATCCCAGCTGAGGTGTTGGCAGGGCCAAGTAGGTATGCACACCTGGAGCCTGTGAACCATATTTACATGCTCCCAGCCTTCCACGCTAGGTCTTTTTCCCTGGCCCATCCTTCAGAGAGTGTACCACGTAGGAGTGTGCACATCCCCAGGCCTCCGAGTGGTCAGGCCAGCAGTTTGCATCATTGATCGGAAGGGGTAGGGGTGAGCAGGGCTGTGAGCATAGCTTGGCTGTGCAACTTGAAATGTTGACACATATACATGCGTAGGAAGGAGCCAAGGGCTAGAAGAGCAGCAGTGGGGGTGTGGGGCTTGGGCAGGCTCTTGGCACCATCATATTAGGTCAAGAGTTCTGAATTTGTACCTGGTGTTTCAGATCATTTTGAAGGCATATTTGTCAAAGTAAGAGGACAGGACATATTTTACTTAACAGTTTGATACTTGATTTTAACTTTTACATAGCTAGATGTATGGTATGAGGATCTCCCTTAGTATTCTTGCCCATGGCTACACACATTTTGGGGGGGGAGTGGTAGACCTGTTCACAAGTGATAAATCTGGGACCACAGTTCAGTATTCTGGGCTCCTGTGCCAAAGTTCTTTCAGCTCTTTTAATGAGCGTGGATCACCTTTGTAAAAACCACTGCTTCTCTTATATTTCTTCTGGTGTTGCCCTGATTCTCAAGTATGATATCTGAGACTAGACTAGAGAAAGTATACTTACCCTAAATTAAGTTAAAGTAGACTGTTTTGGGCACTCATTCTTACTGACTGTTTGACTGTTCTCTTCCCAGGCAATGGTAACTTGTACTGTGGACCATGAGCTCACCTTCTTTCTCCCTCTAAAATTCATATGGTGGATGATCTAAGGGTAGCACAAGGCCTAGCCATAGGGTTTTTATCTGTAGGAATGCAGACAGAGCTTGGTTGGGCAGGCTGGAGTGCCCACATGTGTGGTCATGGCTCATCACATTCTGAAAAAGAGTCAGAAGTGGAAAGCATAAGCAGATCAGGGACTAGGAGTTGGGAACCAGCTCACTCACACTACCACATTCAAGCACAGACCTCTGAGCAGAGCCTGCAAATTCTGA
>PVKE010032515.1:0-18527 GCA_004027555.1 Craseonycteris thonglongyai
GGGGACCAGCACCTCCAGCTTCTGCCTCAGCTCCACATTCAAGGGCAGACATGCAGACAGTGTGAGCCCTGAAGCCCCTTCTAGGGTGGTTGGTGACAAGTAGCCCCTTCATGTCTAGGTTCAAGTTCCTGCTCCACCCCCTCCTGGCTGTGTGGCCTTGGGCCAGTGTCATGGCGTCTCTGAGCCTCATTTTCCACATCTTTTTAAGTGAAGCTGTCACAGAATCCGCCTCCTAGGGCTATTCTAAGGGCAAAATACAGGTGTGTGTAACTGCTGAGAGGGCCAGTGACTGAAGAGAGGTAGGGAGGGGAGACCACCCAACATGCCACTCACTGGGGCTTGGGCATTCCTTCCACCTCAGTGGTCAGTTTACCGATGGATAGTTCCCAAGTGCCTACTGTGCACCAGGCCCTGGAATGGGCATCTTAACTCTTGGTAGTGAGACGGCTCTGATCACCTGCAAGGCCAGGTGACTTGCCCTTGGGCCCTCACCCAGGTAGCGGCAGAGTGTGGGACTCTACGTCCAAACCTGCCCAGCTTTTGACTCATGGGCTGTACAGCTTGCAGTTAGCATTGGGAGGGGAGGGGAGGGGAGGGGTATCCTAGGCAGCGAGTCCACCTTGAGCAAAGAATCGGCAGTGTCAGAGCCCAGGTGTGGGTTGTGTGAGTCAGGACAGGGGGTGTACCACCTCCCTTCCCCTGAAGGAACCAGAGCTTCCCAGCCCGGGTCCAGGAGACCTCTGGCTGTCCAGCCAATGCCTCTGACTCCAGCTTCCCAATCGCATACCTTTGCCTCTGGGCTGATAAGAGCAGACAACCCCGATAGTGATGTTTGCACAGACTCTAATCAATTTAGGTAGCTGCTCTGATTTGTGTGTTAACACACAGGTGGTGAGGGCACTGTGCCAGCCAACAGACCCCGCCCCTTGCCCATCATTATCTCCCCAGAAGTTCCAGTACCTCAGCAGGCCTTTGATACCAGGGGAAGCAGAAGCATGAAAAGGTGCCCAGTTCAAAAGTACAAACAGATGGCGCAGTGCTGTGAACAGAATCAAGATAAAGGGAGTAGGCAGGGAAGAGGAGATAGACCAGGGAAGGCCTCTCTGTATAAGTCACACTTGTGTAGAGACCTGAAGGAGGTGAAGGAAGGGGCCAGGCAGATATTTCTGGGAGGGGTATTCCAGGCAGAGGGAACAGTAAGTGCAAAGGCCCTGAGGCTCGTGTGTGCCCAGCACATTGGGGAATAGAGGGAGGCCAGGGGTTATATTCCACCAGCTGTGAATAGCCATTGGTGAGTTTCCCCACAGGGAGCTGACGCCGCAAACAGGACAGAGCCGGGCAGGGAGGGCCAGAGAGGAGGCGAAGATAGAAGATGCAAATCTGGGAGGCTTCGGTGTTTGAAGCATAGATGGTGTTGGAAGCTCAGGTACTGGTAGAGCGCCCCCAGGGGCAGCCCCACAGCCTCCAACACTTCTAGATTGAGGAGATGAAGAAGAGCCAGCCAACAGGGAGGTAGGTGTAAGGGAGGCAGCAAGAGGAGAATGTGTTTCCAGAAGATTTGGGGACAGTGAGGCGACCCAAGTGAGTTGGAGAAAGTGGAGGGAGAGTGTGGGTACTCGTGCGTTTAGTTGGTCTTTGAAGGAGAGAGTACTTTTCCGGCAGACAGAGGAGCCGGTACAGTGAGTGCAAGGTGGGCAGTGAGGCCAGAGGTTGGCCCTAGGTCAGGTGGGGGCATCTCCATGTGATTCTGAGATAGGATTTGACCCCAGGACTATAGGGAGCAGCCCTATGTCTCAGCCACTCTCTGTCTCCACTCTAGGCCTTGAGTTGGGCAGAGGGAAAGAAATCCTAGCTGGGTGCCCTGTGGGAGACATAGGCCCCCACTAGGAGGCCCAGGGACTGTCTGACGGTCACCCGGTGAGTCACCCCTCATCCCTTACCCACGTCCCAGCGTCCTACAGACTGGAGAGGCAACCAGGCCAGAGCAGTCCCCAGGGTGAGCCAACTGCCAGCCACCACCACTGGCTGAGACAAAGGCGCTTCTGTGTGCCCGCCTCTGCCACCCCTGCCCCCATTGCAGCAGCCTCAGGCACAGGCCTGGAGTGCAGAATCAGCACCACAGGCCGGGGAGCACAGCCATTTCCTCCCAGAGGAGAGGAGAGCTCCTTCTCTCCCAATGTAATTTCTGATCTCTGTCCAAAGCACACATCCCTCCCTGCGTGGCAGCCTGAACAGGCCGGGTGCTCGCCATTCACCAGACGGCAAGACTGAGTCCCAGTGAGGGGAGTAATATTTAAACTACCAACTACAGCTACCCTTGGGGAGCGCTCACTGTGTCCCAGGGACCGTGCTGAACATCTTACGGGCATTAGCTCATCTTGTTCACTGATTGTACTGTTAATATCCCCATTTCCCAGCTGTGGTGTGACCCTGGGCAGTCCTAAGCCAAGTCCCGTTTCCTCCTCTGGAAGTCGGGATGTGGTGCAGCACAGAACAGTGGATGTGAAGTGAGATGATACATTTTTCTTAATAGACTTTATTTTTAGAATACTTGTACAGAAATTGAGCTGATAGTACACTTTCCCTATACCCTTCCGGCCAGTTTTCCCTATTATTAACATCTCATATGTTACATCAGTAGCATATATTTGTTACAGTTACTGCTCTAACATGGATACATTGTTATGAACTGAAGTCCAAAGTTTATTCAGATTGCCTTAGGTTTTACTTAATGTCCTCTTTCTGTTCCAAGATCCCATTCCGGATTCTACGTCACATTTAGCTGTCATGCCCCTGTAGTCTCCTCATGGCTGGGGCAGTTTCTCAGATTTTCCTTGTTTTCCATGATCTTGACAGTCCTGAAGAGGACTGGGACTTTGTCGGATGCCCCTCGACTGGAATTTGGTGTTTTTCTTGTCCTGGGTTGTTTGTTTCAGAGAGGAAGGGCTCAGAGGTGAAGTGTCATTTTCATCATAGCATTGTCACTGAGGAGCAGGACTGCCCAGGCCTGGACAGGTCCCTGCTGAGCCCTGACCTGTCCCCAACCCAGCCACCTGTGCAGTGGCACCCGCGGCTATCCTTTGGCTTCCACATGCCAGGAGGTGGTGCCTGTCCCCACCTGCTCATGTGTCCTTGTCACCAAGAACTTGCAAGGGCCTGCACATGGCTGTGCCTCCCCTGCCCCCACCGACCCTCCCATGTTTGACATTCATGCGGCGGAGGCTTTAGGGCCTGTGTAAAGTCTGCATTCACGCCTGCCCCTTAATTCAAGCCCAGGCATCGGAACTGCGTGCCCCGCATGACCACTCTTGCCCCTCACTCACGACTCCCAATCTCCAGAGACGTCCAGGGACCTCTCTGCAGCTTCCACAGTTCCCCAAGGCCCTGGTCTGTCACCAAGGGGCTTAGGGCCCCAGAGAACTCAGAGATCCCTTCAGTGGCGTAGCTGGGCCTTGGACAATGGGTTCACTTGGAGAAACTGAATCTAGGGAGGGGGAGGGGAAAGGTTTGCCCAAAGTCACATGGCCCACTGGACTGTTGCTGAAAACTGCATTCATTCCCTGCTGTGTGTGACAGCTTTTTCCTCCTCATGTGTCACTGCCCCGGAGATAGTGAGCTCCATCCATGTCTGAGGCTTGCTGCATAGCACAGATCCTCACAGCATGTTCATAGACCAAGCAACTGAACAACAACAGTACTGAGGGCTTATTGTGTGCTGAGTTCTGTACTTAGTGTCTATAATACATTGATTAATTCAATGAATATTTACTGAGCCCCTGGTAAGTAAGTGCCAGGAACCGAGAGACAGCCATAAACAAAAGATTAAAAGCCCTACCCATGTGGGGCTGGCATTCTTGTGGGGGAAACAATAAACCAAGAAAAATGAAGTCCAAGGGAACAGGTGCTTGGAGACAGGAGACACTGGAAGGTGAGAGAGTGTTGACAGTTTCGGGTCAGGTGCCCCTGGAGCTCTTTGAATAAGGGCCTGGCGGAAGGGGAGAAGTGAGCTGTGATACCTCTTGGGAAAGAATGTTCCAGGCAGAGGGAACAGCAAATGCAAAGACCCAGAGGGACATCAGGGTGTTCTAGGGAAAGGGAACATGCCCGGAGAGCTGGGATGCAGAGAGAGGGCAGTGTGGTGGGGGTGCCACTGGGCTGTTACCTTGGGCAGGTGCTGACCACTCTGCCTCAGTTTCTCCGTGTGTACAATGGTGACAGTGCATCCTGCTGTGTTAGATTTGGACCTGAAGGCAGGTTAGGAGCCCCGCTCTGCCACTTGCCATTTATGCCACCTCAGTCAGGGGTGGCGAACCTTTTGGCGATTGAGCGCCCAAGTTTATGAAATAAGAGTATACTCGCTCGACTCGCGTGCCAACCCATTGAGTGAGATAGAGGTATCGATTATTTTTATGTCTATAAGAGCATAAACAATAATTTTTAAAATGGTATTCACAGCTCCGCGTGCCAACATAATTGCTCTGCGTGCCACTTTGGGCACACATGCCATAGGTTCGCCACCCCCGATCTAGACACTGTTCTCTAAGCTTCAGTGTCCCCTCTATAAGGTGAGCAATAAAACGCCAACTTCTAGCAGGTCGTGAGAATTCATTGAAATGATCAGTAAATGGTAGCTGCTGTGTTTTTAATCATCATTCCTATCAGTCTATACTCTAGAGCAGAAGTCTCCAAACTTTTCAGCCCACGGGCCGCATTAACTATCAAACAGCAGTTTGGGGGCCGACTACACAGTCGAGGTCCAAATAAAAAAAAATCAAAACATAGATGTTGTTTTTAATTATTTAATATTATTTTATTCCGATAAAAAGGTCTCCACGGGCCGGATGAGAGGGCATGCGGCCCGCGGGCCGTAGTTTGGAGACCCCTGCTCTAGAGGAAACTGGGCACAGAGAGGTTAAGTAACATGCCCAGTGTCACACAGCTAGTGAGTAACAGCTAGAATTTGAGTCCAGATCTAACAGCTCTTTTTTTTTTTAAGATTTATTTTAAAATAAATTTGTTTGAAAGAAAAAGAGAAGGGGGAGGGCCCAGAGCAGTCTCTATAGTTGTACATCACTAGTTTCAACATGGTTCCATTCCACACAGGTGGATGTGGGGCCGCATGGGGCAGGGACTGAACTGGGGGCCTCCCACATGGGAGGTGCACCCCAGTTCAGCATATGGGTTTGCCCCGGCCAAGGCCGGGATTCAGTCTCCAGACCTCACAGTTACAAGGCAAGTGCTCACCTGCTGAACTATTCCGGCATCCCAACATCTAACAGCTCTTAACCCTGTATCATAGTGAACCCTCAAGTAAGTGAATGGTATTGGGGTCTCTACCACACACACACACACACACACACACACGTTCTGAACCAGCTGAGAACAAAGACAAGGAAAAGGCTGCTGGAGGCCAAATTATGTTTATTATTGATAAACGCTAGCTGGGGAGAGGGGAGCATCGTGTCTGTCTGCACCTAAGGTACTTCTTGACACCAAACCCCAGAAGGACACTTCCCTCTTGAGCAGAGTGGGCTTCCCTACGTGGGGGACAGTCAGCTCCTAACAGGGAAAGGCTGGGCTGATCTGAGCATGCCCAGCTTATTCTTTAAACTCACCAAGCAGATGAGTCCCTGCCTCTCCCGTGGGGCAGAGTATTATTCCTGAGCCTCCATTCACAGGGAGCAAAGCATTCCAAGTAAAGAAGGGACATCCTCCACCCTAACAAATGAGTGAACGAGCAAGCAAGCGAGTGAACGCGTGACTCAGGTTCAGGTGGGGCAGTATCCCTGTGTGTCCCCCCTGCCCAAGCTCCCCCTGTCTTGTCCACAGTTGCAGGGGCTCTCATTGCTGACTTCTTGTCTGGCCTGGTGCACTGGGGAGCTGACACTTGGGGTTCCGTGGAGCTGCCCATCGTGGGGAAGGTAAGTTTGTTGACCCAGCCCAGCCTGTCTCCTCAGGAAGGCGGGGAAGGAGGTTGTGCTCTCTGGCCTTGGGTGAGTCCCTTCTCCTGTCTGATCCTGGGTCCCCATCTGCAAGATAGGTGCTATCCTTCCAGCCTGACCTGCATACCCCTCCTCCAGGACTGGAGCAGGAAGCCCCTGGGATTTTTCCGGAAGCAGAAGCATCAGGCATGGGACAGAGAGCTTAGACATGTGTCCGCCTCACCAGAACCCCGACTTGGGGGTGGGCCACATCTTGTTCTCCTTTGCCTGCCCTACCTCACTGCTTGTTGCTTGTTTTAATTGAACTTTATCTTGTATCAATCAGATCTTTTGGGTTGTAAGTTGCAGGAAACCTCATGCAAATTGGTGTACCCAAGCAAAGGTACTGGTTTGTGTGCTGAAAATTTCAGCACAGAGCTTAAGGCACAGCTGGGTCCAGCAGGACAGACCAACCATATTCTTCGGGCTTAGTCTCTCCGCATGTCTGCCTCTGCTTTCCTCTCTGTTGGCCTCACTCTCACGTAGGCTTTCCCCGGGTAAGGTGGCCAAGGTAGCTCCCAGCTGCCTAAGCTTCCATCCCCCCCTAGCTCAGCGCCCACCCCCGTGGAAGAACTCTCTTCTCCCCTAGTTACAGCTAAAGTTCCGTGGCTCTCTCCCATTGGCCCAGCATGGGTCACATGCCCATCCCTCCGCCAGCTGCTGCTGTTAGAGATGGAACGCTCTGATTGTCCAAGCCAGGGAGCCATGCTCACTCTTAAGGAGGGAGTGGTGGGCTCAGCCTCATCAGAATAGCTGTACTAACGGGGGGAGGCTGTTACCAAAGGGAAGGGCTTAGATGCTGGAAAGAAACAGAGGGTCCCAGCTGTCTGAAGGTGGACAAGAAGGGTGGAGATCATCTCCAAGCCCTTCCACAGCCCAGGTGGGGAAACTGAGGCCCAGGGTGGGGCAGGACCAGCGAGGTCGTGTCCGCCTGTCTTCTGCTGTCGCTGCTAGATCTAGACCCTGAAGGCTGGGAGAATCTGTGTTAGTGACGTGGTGGAGTGTTCTGGCATTCCGAAGGCAAGGGGGTGAGCCCGAATCCAGCGTGTGCAGGAGGCTGTGGGGGTGGCCGATCATCACAGGCTGATGGGCCAGACTCCCTGCCCCGCCCCAGGCTTTCATCCGGCCGTTCCGGGAGCATCACATTGACCCGACAGCCATCACGCGTCATGACTTCATTGAGACCAATGGGGATAACTGCCTGGTGACGCTGCTGCCTCTGCTGAACATGGCCTACAAGTTCCATACCCAGAGCCCTGGTGAGTGAGCCAGCAGGTGGTGGGTTCCGGGGGCCCGTCAGCAGGCCCTTGACAGGCCCTCCTCTCAACCCCCAGGGGCTTCCCGTGTCTTGTGTGTACTCGCATGCATGTGGCCCCTCAGTTAGTTACCGTCATGTAAAAGTCGGGTATTGGACATATACAGTCCAATCTGGCCAGGGGTCCGTGTTCCCACTGGGCTTCACTGGACCCAAGCTGAGCTGCGATGCCCGCTTTAGACAGGACACAGACTCCCCAATTTGCAGTGCTCCCTGCTGCCCTGCACGCGGCCCCACTTGCTCATTTGCATTACCTGCCTGGCCCTGAGAACTGGCTTTGCTGCCCTGGCTCAAGGGAACGAATATCAGCAGTGAACTCAAAACAGTCCTGCATTCAGATCTCTGCTCTGCCTATTTGAGGAGCTTGTCCCACAGCAGCTCACTGAGCCCCATTTACCTCATCTGTCATGTGGGGAGATGAGTCTTTCATCTCCCAGATCTTGTTCTAACAACTGGACCTCACTGAACCTTAGAGCAGCCTCCCTGTGGGTTGATGTGACAAGGGTCTGTTGTGTAGTGGGTGCGTGGTACCCCACCCGTATCTTCCTTCTGAGGGGTGTCACCATCCCCTGGCTGCTGTGAGCATCCTGCTGACAGCTCCCAGCAACTCCTGAGAACTGTCAGGGCAGGTCCTCCCTCTCCCTGGGGACAAGCCTGAAGCCAGTGACAGGAAAAGCCTACAAAAGACCAGCCCCCCATTTCTGAGTGGGACCAACTCTATGGAGCCATTAACACTTCAGAGATCTACCCCCCACCAGAATGAGGCTGAGGCAAGACCCCACCCCACCCCGCACACGCACATACACACACACACACACACACACACACACTCTCTCTCTCTCTCACACACATACTCTCCATCTTCGCTTAGCTCTTCCCCGTCCTGCTTCCGTAACTTCTTCAGACCTTTTTTCAGAAGGAAGGATTTCCTGCCCACCCCCTCCCTGCACAAATAAATGATGTGCATCCTTGTCTCAGGCTGTGCTTCTGAGGAACCTGGACAGAAGCCTCTTCCCATTGTATTGATGAGAATGTTAAGACTCAAAAAGGCACAGTCATTGACCCAAGCTCATAACAGACAAGAACTATCACAGCAGGATCTGAACCCCACGCTGCCTGACCCCAGAGCCCACGTTCTTAACCATCACGTGTGCTTACTCATGAGCTGTGCACTGAGCCCGGGGGTCTGAGCTTGCCTGAGGCCTGTGGTGGCTGGAAGGACGCCCGGGTGCTGTCCTGGGGTGGGCGTTGCCCGGGGCGAGTGGCGAGGGCCTGGCTGGGCACACCATGTGTGACAGCTCTGTGGCTCTGACGGGCACCCACCTCTCCCCACCCTGCAGAAACCCTGGAACAGCTGTACCCCTGGGAGTGCTTTGTCTTCTGCCTGATCATCTTCGGCACCTTCACCAACCAAATTCACAAGTGGTCACACACGTACTTCGGACTGCCCCACTGGGTCACCCTCCTGCAGGACTGGCATGTCATCCTGCCACGTAAACACCACCGCATCCACCACGTCTCACCCCACGAGACCTACTTCTGCATTACCACAGGTGCGGCCATGGGGGCGGCGTGGAGTGAGCCACCCCAGCTCTGGCTACAGTGCCATCCTCAGGGTCAGGGGGACAGAGGTCGCAGTGGGAGGTCATGCAGTCCTGGCCCTGCGGGAGTGTTCTCTCAGAACACATTTACTGAGCAGTTGCTATGTGCAGGCACTCTTCTAGGTGCTAAGGACACAGCAGTGAACAAGACAGACACCCCCCTCCCGCCTCGTGGAGCTGTTATTCCAACCACTCATCCATCTAGCAAGTATCTGTTGAGCACCTACTATGTGCCAAGCACTGCTCTGGGCTTGGGACACAGAACTGAACAGGCAAAAATCCTGCCTCCATGGCATTCACATTCTAATAAGGGACAGTTCAGAAAATAAATAAATAGTGTTACATCTGATGATGTTAACTGCGGTGGAGAAAAATAAAGCAAGGGGCAGGAACAAGAAACGGGGGGACTTCACCCTCTAAATTGGGTGGTCAGGGACGGCCTCACATTTGAACTGAGGGAGGAAGTCATGCAGATCGAGAGGAAGACACTGCAGGCAGCAGGAACAGTAGATGCAACAGGCCCTGCGGCAGGAGCGTGCATGTTTGAGGCACAGCAAGGAGGTTAGTGTGGCTGGCGTGGAGGGCATGAGGGGCAGACTGATAGGACAGATGACAAAATGCAGGTGTGAGGAATGCTGTGGGGGAAAACAAAGCAAAGTGAATGGCAGAGTCATGGGGGGTGTGAAGGAAGAGTGACTACTCATATAAGGAGGTCAGAAAGCTGGAAGGAGTGTGGGAGGGGCCCTAAAGATTAATACAGACATTTTCCAAGCACAGGGAATAGCAAGTGCAAATGCCGAGACAAGAACATGCCTGGGGTGACAGGAACAGTAAGGAGGCCCACATGCCATTGGTAGTTAATGGGCCAGTGCCATAGAGGCAAGGTCAGCTGGCAGGCGGGCAGGCTTTGCGGGGCCAGCTGGTGTCTTTCAGGGCTAAGTGTATCAGGTGCTGTCAGGTCAGCTCCTTCAGAAGACTCGAGCCTCCCTGGACATCATGTTTCTCATCCACAAAATGGGACTGCAGCCCCCTCCACGTAGCACACTCACGGGCCTGGGTGTGATTAGCAAAGTGGCAGGTACAAAGTGCTTGGCCTGTAGGTGGGTACTCAGTAAGCTGCAGCTACTGGTTTTGCTGGGGGCGGGTGGGGGTGGTGGTTTGTTTCTGGAGGCAGAACTGATAGCCACAAAAAATAGTTCTGGTTCGTCCTGTAGTCATGCTCTGAGAGTGGAGGAGGGGTTGGAATTTAGGCTGTTTAGATCTGTTATTTGCTCAGCCAGGCCTGGAATCAACCTTGGTTTGGCCCTCTACTAATTAGAAACTCGCCTCTAAGCCTCAGTTTTCTTATGTGGAAAATGGGACTAATAATAGTATGTACCTCATGGTTTGAGTAAGAGACTAGTACAGATTAAATAAGATGGTGATCAGTATTTACAGAGGAGCTACTATGTGCTGGGCACCATTCTAGGCATTGGGGATCAACAGTGAAAGAACATGGGGTTCTGTTTTTCAGAGCTGACGTTCTAGTTGAGGGTTGGGGAGAAAAACCAACACAAAACGGGGAAGTGGTGAATTAATGAGAATGGTTATAGTATCACAAAGGCTTTAAAGAAAGAAAAGAGGGTGGCATGACAGGCCTAGAGTGCTGTTTAAGTGGTGGTCAGGGAGAGCTTCCTGGAAGAGGTGGCATTTGAGCCAAAGGATAAGAAACACCACCATGGAAGCTGGGATGGCTCAGTGGGTTAAGGCCCTGGCCTGTGTGGACCCATATGCTGAACTGGGGAGTGCCCCCAGTTCAGTTCTCTCTCTGTCTCTGTCTCTCTCTCTCTCTCTTTCTGTCAAAAACAATAAAAAAATAAAAAATAAAAAAAAAGAAACACCACCATGCCTAGCATATAGTAAGTGCTCAGTAAGCAAGTGAAAGAGTCAGGGGATGAAGGCATGGCTGAGCAGCGCCTAAGCCCATTGGTGGGAGGCTCCCACCCCCAGACTGCTTGGTCAGTCCTTGTCCCCTCAACCGCTGCTCCCCCAGTCCACCCACCCCTGTGCCGTTTCCACTGCAGGCTGGCTCAACTACCCTCTGGAGAAGATGGGCTTCTGGAGACGCCTAGAGGACCTCATCCAGGGCCTGACGGGCGAGAAGCCGCGGGCAGACGACATGAAATGGGCCCAGAAGATCAAATAACTGCTCCAGCCTGCCACCTCGTTGCCAACCTTCCCCGGACCCCCAAACCGAAGCCATCTGCCAAATTCCAGCCTTCCTCGCGCTGGCCCCTCCAGGTGGAGAGGACCCCTCCTGGGCTGGGCCCGGGCACCCCCAGCCCACCCTTTGTGACAGAATACTTGAGCCACTGATTTTTCATTTCCTTTTTTGTTTGTTTGTTTTCCTTTCCTTGGCCCCTTCCCAGCCACCTGAGCTGCTCTGTCTACCAAGCCTGACTCTGCAGAAAAAGGAGCCCCACCCTGCCAGCCAGCCCTCCCCTGCTCTAAAGGGATGCCTCTGGCCCTTACGGACAGCCCTTCAGCCTGACTGGCATTGGGGCCACTGAGTCCTCTCCTCTATCCCTCCTTGTCTGCCCCCAGTGGTCTAGGAGCCCCCGGGCACACCTGAGTGTCCCTGGAGCATTGTCCTGCCATAATCCTGCAAACTGACCCCAAAGGCCTGGGTGGGGGGACATCCCCAGCCATCACCTTCAGCCTCGCCTATTCACCCAAGGATGGCAAAGTGCAGCCAGGGTATGAGGGCAGATGGCCAGAAGGCTTGGAGTCCCCTGCCCAAGTTTGGACCCCCACTTCACCCCACCCGACCCCATTCCCGCCATCTGCCCATGGGATTCCAGCTAGAGCTGATGTTTCTAATGAAGGAAGGACATCATTGCCGGGAACAGCCCCTGCAATGGGTTTTGGTCATTTGGAAGGGGACACAGTGTCCCCTCTGGTCAGGGGTATGTCAGAGAAGAAAGAATGGGGCTTTTTTGATTTGGGTTTTTTTTAAAGGTGCTTGCTTGTTTAATGTAAATAATAGAAAGCCTTAATATCTTTTCTGTAACGGAGTAATATTTTAATGTCATGTTTTGGATGTACATAATATATTTATAACAAAGCAGCAAGAGTCTACCTAACCTCGGCTACCTCGTGTTTCCTGCTTGGCTGGGGGAGCGGGGTAAGGAGCCTGGAGGGTAACGCCCCAATCCTATCCCACTCCCAGCTCCTCCACAACCCAGGATTCGGGATGGGGTCTTTGCCACCTGACATCTCCAAACATTTTTGGAGGGGACCCACGATTTGGTGAGGAATGGTCTTCATGTAGAAAATCATGCTAATAGAGTTACTTCAGCAAATGCTTATTGGCACCTGGCATGTGTCAGCTTCTGACCTGGACACTGGGGCACAGCAGGGAACAAAGCAATGCCCTAAAGGAGTTGACATCCTGGGGAGAGGGACCGTAAACAAATAAATGGACATGGGCATTCAGATGTTGGTTTGTAAAGAAAATCAGAAAGCATGGAAGGGTATTTGGCGGGGTAGTCCCAGGGGACCTCTGAAGAGGTGACATTTGAGCTGAGACCTCAACGGGAGATAGAGCCAACTGGGGAAAAAGACTTCCTGACTGGACAGCAGGTGCAAAGGCCCTGAGGGCAGGAACAAGCGTGGGGTTTTTAAGGGACAGTGTGAAATGGTGTGAACAAGGGGAAAATGGAAGATAAGGTTGGAAAAATAGGGACTTGTATGGAGACTCACAGGCTGAGGTAAGTGGGAGACACGACATTTTAGACAAGTGGGTATCTTGTTCATTTACTTATTGAACAAATAACTATAAGGTACCTATGTGGTAGGCACTGGGATTCAGTAGTGAACACTACAGTCATTGCAGTCTACCTAGTCTGGGCTAGATAGTTTCTACAGTATTAACCATGGAGTGGGGGAACCTGTTGAGGACTCAAGTGATAAAAGGCTCATAAAAGATAAGAGCTTTTTTTTTTAATGTGACTCATAACTTCATTTTCCTTCAAGTTTGCCCACCATTAAACTAGATCTGTGACTATCTCAGGGAACCACAAGGAAGGAATACTAGAATTCATCAACTCATACGTGAGAGAAAACTAACCAGCAAAATATGCCTAAAATAATTGTATTAGCTCTTAACTGAGAAGTTCGGAGTTGACTCTGACTTGAGGTGTGGTAGGGCCCAGGGGATGCATCAGAACCTGGATCTCTGTCTAGCTCTGTTTTTCTCTGAATTGAGACTTGACATTGGACCCGCTCAACAATTTCAGTGGGAAAAGCCTCTTCCAGGAGTTTTCAGGGCAAGCTCATTGGCCTAGATTGGGTCATGTGCCTGTGCCTGAGCCAATCAGTCACTTTGTGGAGGGTGTGGGGTGGAATGGTGGTTGAAGTGCCCTGATTGTCCAGGGCTGAAACATGTTCACTTGGAGCGGTAGGGGCGGGATCAACACCTTTCAAGCAACAGGATGAGAGGAGGGAGGGAGTGTTCCCAAAAGAATGGGGGAAGACAGCCAAACACTTTGGAGGGGCCAGATAAGCAGCCTTGGAGCTGCAGGGGTTGGTCTCCCGTCCCCAGGCCTGCTGGAGAGATTGTCCAGGCCCTACCAACCTGTGTGAGTTCCCTCGAGCCCGCAGAAAACAGCCTGCGTCCAAAGAGGCGAGGTGACTTGCCCACAGCTGGTACAGCAGATCCAGGCCTCAGACTCAAACCATGTATCTCCCTGCTCCTAAATCCCAGGGGCTGGGAAGATCCTTTCCAAAACCAGAAGGAGGTATGTTTTGTATCAGGTCTGGGAGTGTGCGGGTCATTAGTGAGATGGGGACGTTGCAAACAAGTGCCTGTGAGAGCAGGGCAGGGAGAAATGCTAATATCCATGGAGCACTTCACCAGGCGCCAGACTGCAGAGAGGGTCCCATCGAGCAGTCCCTGCAGCTCTGAGAGGGGAGCACACTTAGCCTCATTTGCAGAGGGGGAACCTGAGGCATGGAGGTCATTTAACAGGCCCAAGGTCACACTGCTGGTAGATGGCAGGCCTGGAACTTGAGCCCTGGTCTAACCCAAGCCATTGTGCTTTAACACCTACCTGCAGCTCCAGTGGAGGGAGGGAGGTGAGCAGGCAGGTGGCCAGTGAGAAGTGTGTCCCCTATAAAAAAACAGAAACAGGAGAATGAGAAACAGCAGCTGCCACCGAGGACTGGGATGCCCTGGAGACACCAGGCCCCAAAAGAGGAGCTGCTGCTCACATCACTGATTAAAAAGGAGCCGGACTCCAGCTTTTTAAATGCTGACTCCATTTTTTAAACACAGTATGGGCAGAATAAAACAGGTGCACGGACAGACTTCTGCTCTTGACTTCCCAGCTGTTGCAGGGATAGCCCGGTTTTAGGTGGATTTGTGCTGCTATCTGGTGGTGGAGTGTGGCAGGTGGCCGTGCAGGGCAAACAGGGATTCAACTGGGAATGTCGTGCACTGTCCTCTGTGCCCACTTCTCCGCAGGGTCTGGGCAGGGCACCTTCCCCCAACTTTAACCCTGCCCCCTTTTGATAAACCTAAAATGTCAAGCTCCCCTTTTAAGCATTATTTTATAATAGTAACACATGCATAAGGTAAAGAATTAGAATTAAATAATACAAAAGGGTCTAGAGCAGAGGTCAGCTAACTGCAGCCAGTAGGCCAAATCAGGCCAACCTGTTTCCTATGGCCCCATGAGCATTTAAAAAAAAAAAATGGTTAGGGGAAAAAATACTTCCTAAGGCATGAAATTCAAATTTTAGTATTAATTGTAGCATTTCGTTGGCACACAACTGTACCCATTCATTTGCAATTTATCTATGACTGCTTGTTCGTACAGCTACAGAGTCACAGACAAAGCCTCAACTATTTACTAATTATGGCCCTTTACAGTAAAAACTTAACTGACTTCCGGTAGAGAGCAAAGAGTGAACTGCTCCCCATGTTCCCCCAAGCCCTCACCTCACCCAGAGGCCGTTATTTCCACAAGACCCTGGCAAGTCCCTTAGATAGACGTAGAGGCATGTCTGCCCCACTCTTCACAAGACAGGTAGCATTAGCACACACAGTTGTGTACCTTGCCTTTTTTCGCTCAATATATTTTGGACACATTGTTTCATCAATGCTTCTTTATTCTGTGTGGCATTTGAAGATCAGGATGGGCTTTCCTTTTTTGAACGTTATCTCTCATTGGATATTAAGCCATTTTCAGTCTTGGGTAATATGAACTACTGTTACGTGTATCAGAGAACTGAAGTCTTTGCTCATAAGGGTCCATAGACCCAAGGGCTCAATCTCAAGGAAGGGCTGGGTCCAGGGTGTTTGCGTGTTGCATTCTGATAGCTCCTGCCACATTGCCTTCCACAGCATCCGTGCCCATTTAAACTCTCCCAACTTTTAAGAGTGCCAGTTTCCCCACACCCTTGCCAACACTGTGTGTTATCAAGTGTTTTGTTCTTTGCCAATCTGATAGGTGGTTTTAATTTGCATTTCTCTTACTGTATTTCATTGACTCTAAGATATCATTGTAAGATGCATCCTGATTTCACAGATGTTTGAATGTAAAGATAAGCATTTTAGAACCATTGAAATGCACTGTGTTAAATGAGATTGAGTATTTTATCCCTTTTTTTTTTGCTGCATTTTCTTACTCTGTACATGTTCTTTTCCTATTTTTCTTGGGAGGCTGGACAGTAGTGATTAAGAGCTTGGGGTTCAAATCGCAGCTTGGTCACTTACAAGCCTGGTGACTGGATAAGTTACTAAATCTTTTTGTGTCTCAGTTTCCTGATCTGTAAGGTGGGATAATAACAGTACCTACCTCATTGGGTAATTGTGAAGGTTAAATGAATTAATATAAGTAAAATACTGTGTTCCTGCAACATAGTAAATGCTCCACAAATGTTTGCTATTGGTTATCATTTCTTTTGGGTTATCTTTTGGGAGTTGCAAGGGCTCTTTATAAATTAAGGAAACTTGTCCTTTTTATCCCCTCCAACTCCATCCAGATTCCTGATTTTTAATGTTTTTTCCATGACCACAAAAGTGAACAGATACTATAGAATTCTGACATTACAGAAATAATTTGTATAGGAAGAGGCCAATGGAGCAACCTGGATGTCCATCAATAGAGGAGTGAATGAATTGTATCATGATACCCTACCCACCTAGCAACTACATCAAACATTAAATAAAATCTTAATGCTATACTTCACACACACACACACGAAGGGGACAAAACTCCCAAGTATGTGCCATGAAATGCCACTACTAAATGTGTCACACACACCCTCAGCCACAGACACCTCCCCAGGTGCCCCATCCATGCTGTCTTCTGGGTGCCCATCACATTTCTTGTCAGCAGCTTGTCAGCATCACTTTCTGTAGTTTGTATTATAAAAGCTACAGCATGAGGTTGGGGATTTTCTTAACTATAAATTAGAAATAGAAATACAATTATACACTATTATCCACAACCTTGCTACTCAAAGTGTGGTCTGCAAGTCAGCATTGGCATCCCCAGGGAGCTTGTTAGAAATTCAGAATTTCAGCACCCCTCACCCTATGGAACCATAATCTTCATTTTAACAAGATTCCCAGTGATTTGTGTCACCCAATAGAGTTTGAGAAGTGTGTATTGCTCCAAAAAATGTAGATTTTGTAAAGAATATTGCATTTTTTACATTTTGAATATACTATTGCAAACTATTCATGCCTTTCACATCCCAGAGATTCCAAAACTGCCCAGATGTTCTCCCCAGTTGAGCGTATGGGTTTACAACAGTCAGGGCCAGGGCCGGGATTACGATCCCTAGACCTCATGGTTGCAAGGCAAGCACTCAACCTGCTGAGCTATCCCAGCATCCCCTACCAGCTTCCTGTGTCTATTAGGTGTAGTTTTGACTGTAGAGAATATAAATTTACCTCTAAGAGCAGAGTAAGCAATAAAGACACTATTATCTCATGTCTTCAGAAGCTTGTAGGAAGGCAGCTCCCAAATTCGTCCAACAGTTCGACTACATCATCCAGGTCCTAGCTCTTGCTCTTTCTGTGCTGGCTTCTTCCATGTGTTACTTGGCTTTTTTGGCCTCAGGCTTGTGCATTATAATTGCCATAGCTCCAACCATCACAATCTCATATAGGAAAGAGGAAAGGGGACAAAACTCCCAAGTATGTGCCATGAATAAAAAATAAAAAAGGTTTTCTCTTCAGCTATTATCAGAAGAGGAAAACTTTCCAAACATGCCACCTCCCCAACTCACTGGTCAGAAAGAACTAGGTCACAGACACACCCCCAGATCAATCACTAGCAAAAGGAAATGGCAGTGCCCACGCCTGACTTGGATTCATACCTAGACACTGGACCTTCTGGCCTCCTAAATAAAACGGGACTGAGGGGCATGGTAACTGGACTGAGAATCAATAGGTCCAACACACCTCCTCTCTGGACTCCCCACCTCCAGTTTCACTGCTGTTCAATTTAATCTCCTCGAGGTAGCCAGACTGCAGTCTGTAAAAATGCAAATGTGCCCACATTTTGCTTAAAACCTCCCAGGCTCCAGCTCCCTCACCACAGAGGAAACAGCAGGTGCCTCAGGGTTAAGAGAACTGGATTCCAAACCTGATTTTACTCCATCCTGTTGTGTGACCCTAGGAAAGCCATCTAACTCCTCCTGAGCCTAAACTCCTTCATCTGACAAATGAAGATGATACAGCTACTTTACAAGGGTCACTGAGAGGGTTAAATCATAATAGTGGTAGCTAATACTTATCTAGCACTCACTCTGTGCCAACGCTTTTCTAAATTGTATAGTTCTATTAACCATTTTAATCTTCCCAACAATCCGATAACAGTAAACAGGGTTCTCATCCGCACTAGCTAAATCTACGGGTTCGCTCCACAGCAGTGGTTGGCAAACCACGGCTCACAAGCCGCATGCGGCTCTTTGACTCCTTGGCTGCGGCTCTTCCACGAAATGTTTAGTGCAGGCACGGAATATTATTTATTAACTTGCCTTGTAAGAGACGAGTAAACATTTTTGAAACACAAGCCTACAGAAAACAGGCATGTTTTCAGAAAGCAACAATAGCACGGATAGTCACTCGCAAACCTGTGTATCATTATCTCCGTCGAATTGCTGCCCGCTGAAATATATTTTAACTACAAATAGAAATGGGTTTGTCGCTATTTTGAAAGAAAAAATTAATCACGAGATACTTACTTACCATTGTATTATTCATCAGGAAGCACTATGTGCGCAGACATTTCCTGAAGAAATTTGCAAAGTAATGGAATTGGTGATTAAGATTATCAACTCCATTGTAGCTAAAGCTCTCTACCATCGCCAATTTAAAGAATTTCTAATTGAGGTAGAGAGTGAGTAAGCAGATCTTCTGCTGCATACAAGGTTCATTGGTTATCGAGAGGAAACGTTTTAAAACGTTTCGCTTCACTGTTTACTGAAATAAAAGCATTTCTTCTTGAGAAGAGTGTTCACTATGCAGAGCTAACGAACGATCTGTGGATCCAGAAATTTTATTTCATGGTGGATGTTACTTCTCATCTAAATCAGCTTAATCGTAAGTTACAAGGAAAAGGAAACACAATTTTT
>PVKE010032516.1:0-18437 GCA_004027555.1 Craseonycteris thonglongyai
TTTTGCTAAGAGATAGCTTACTTTGAATGATGCAGTAGTTACTGCTTGTGACTTCAACCTTGGCTTTTTTAAAACGCTTTGTTGATTTGTTAATTGAGTTTTAAGATCCCTAACTTTATGTTTTCTCAGTTCAGAATTTGGTGGATAATCTGTTTGATACTTGTTATGTAAAGCTAAAAAATGTCTCTCCAGATTACCCATTTTAGCAATGGCTACTGAGGTAAAGCATATTAAACAACAACATTTATCATTCACCATTGTAAAAAAGTAATTGAGTTCCCGTTCTTCATTGAAGTGATAAGGTTTCGATTTTTTCGGTTTACTACTCATGTTCATGGCCCATGGGTATGCTAGAATGCAAAGAAATATGACAATTTAAAGAATAAATATTGAATTAAATATTTTCCTAGAAAATTCAAAAACTCATGAACTGCGGCAATTATCTCTGTTACCTGGAGAGAAATAATAACAATACTGCATATTACGATCAGGGACAACAATACAAGTATATTAAAATCTAATATAGATATATTCAAATTTATAAGAAGTATGTTAAAGTTACAATATATTTATTATGGTTTACAATACTGACTTCTTAATTTAAATATAATGATTGTTATTCCTAATATATTTGTAATACTGTCCCTTATTTTTCTCTCAGTGTAATAATGACCGCAGTTTAGAGATCTGTTGCCGAGAATGCTCACTTATCAAGTAAATAGATAGGTAAGGAAAGCAATTTAATTTAAAACAAAGAAAAGGTACTTACATTTTAAACAGAAGAAAAATTGAAACTCAACATAGTCACTGAGGATAAATAATATTGATTGATAATAATACTGTTAATACAAGAAAAGAAGCTACCGTATGACACTACCAAATATTCAAGTTAACTGACTGTGTTCTTCGATGAGTCAAGTCGTTAACTGTTGCGTTCACGCGTTGCGTCCGGTGACAAGTGTAACACATAAGTCAAAATGTATTGTCTGGGTGGGCGGAGATCACAGTGTCAGGCTGTCAGAATTCTAGGAATTTATGACCTTGGCAAATTCCCAGAATGCATTAAACTATTGCTAGGAAGTTTTGTCTTGTACAATCGCTTCAAAGTCCATGGTACACGAAATTCCACCCCAGACATTGTGAGCGATCGACGATCGACCAAAATTGGCCTCACGATCGACAGGTTGACTGCGATCGACTTGTTGGCCACCCCTGGTCTAGTGAATCTCTTAACCTGAGGGTAGTCTTGGGTAACACTAATGACAGTTCATTTAGACTTTCAGTTAGAATTTGAAAAAAGAATATAATTTTGAAAATGTGGAACTGAATGGGCAGAAGTGGGAAACAGAAAGTAATAGGAATAGAGGTTATTTGATATGGAAGAAATGAGAAGTCTCTGGGAACATAGGAATCACTGTACTATGTATAAGGATCAGTGCACAGTTATGCCAAACATTACATTAAATATTGGTTTTTAAAGAGCCCATGACCTCAAGAAGCATATATAGGAGTAAAGAGGTACATTCAATGAAACGAATTAAATCAGAAATAATATAAGACAATGAATAAACACCAAGCAGTCTGGGTTACATGAGTTGACAGAAGGACACATTGGTCAGTGTGAAGCAGTACATATTGAATAACATCTACATATTTAATGGCCTTGAAGTATACAGATTAATTATAGCAGATTAATTCTAAGAGCACTATTATTAACCCATAATTTAATGTATAACACAAATGAAATATATTATTAGTGACTAGATGTAGTATCCACCAAGAAAGATCTTTAGTAACTGTTCTTTCTGATATAATTATTTGAATTAAAAAGATAATAATTTATAAAATCAGTCAACCCTTGTTATGAATTTTGCATTTGCAAAATTATACTCATTAAAATTTATAATCCTAAAATTAATACTCATGATAATTTTGTGGTTGCTTGAAAACTTATGCAGAGTGGTGAAAAATTTGAGTCACCTAATGTGTACATGTCCAGCTAAGGTAAAATTAGTTGACATGCTGACTTTTTGTTTCAGCTCTCATTCTATAAACAAGTATCATTCTCATGGTCTATAGAGTGCCATACTTTTCATAATCTGGTTTTAGGATTGGTGAGTTCACTGTTTAATATCATCTCCAGGTGCAGTACTAAAGTGCTGTCTAGTGTTCCCAAATGCAAGAAGGGTATCACGTTGTTTATGGAGAAAATACATGTGTTAGATAAGCTTCATTCATATATAAGTGACATGTTCTATTGGCCACGAGTTAAATGTTAATTGAATCAACAGTATAAAGTGTGTTTAAATATCATCATAGGTAAAACAAGGTTATGTATTGTTGAAATTCACAGAAACTTGACCAGATGCTGGCAAAAACCTAACCCTGTATTTCTACTATAGAAGCAGTGGTTCAGTATTCACCAATTCTCTGCTTCAGTGACTTAATAGAATACAATTACTGTGTATAATCAGAATTCACTGTAGTTAAAATATTCTCTTTTGGGGAAGCCGGGAGGGCTCAGCGGGTTAAGTGCTAGCTTTGCAGCCCTGGGGTCTGAAGATCGAGTCCCTGCCCCAGCCCGTGTGGACCCATATGCTGAACTGGGTTGTGCTTCCCATGTAGGAGGACCCCAGCCCACTTCCTGCCCTGTGAAGCCCTTGCCCATCTGTGTGGAATGAAACCATCTCAAAAACTGATGATGTACAACTATCGAGACTGCTCTGGGCCCTCCCCCTTCTCTCTTTCTCTCTTTGTCTCTCTGTCGAAAACAATAAAAGAACTCTTTAAAATATATATTATCGGGGAAGCCGGGATGGCTGAGTGGGTTAAGCGCTCACTTTGCAGTGCTGGGGACCGAGGATCGAATCCCGGCCTCGGCCCGTGCGGAACCATGTGCTGAACTGGGAGCTCCTCCAGTTCAGTTCTCTCTGTGTCTCTGTATCTCTCTCTCTGTATCTCTCTCTGTTAAAAAAAAAAAAACAATTAAAAATAAATATTATAAAAAAAAAATATATATATATTATCTTTTTCAAAAAATGTCAAAATAATCATGGGGGTGCCCTCAATTTGTGATATTAACTATCCTTTATATTATATCTAACTATAGGGATATAAGAAAAAAATCTTACCCATAAAGTAATAATTTTCCTGTACAATTTATTTTAATTTATTTTGGTTTAAAATGGTAATTTAAAAGAATTTTATGTAGCTTGCAAGCAATAAGAAAGTCAAAATAATTTCTTTGCCCATGAAGACATTGTTTTAAATCTACTGATTAGTCCTGGAAAATTAAATAAATAGATTACACATAGTATTTTTAGATAGCAGGCTAACCATTAAGCTAGAACTTTCTATCATGAATACGAGTACACTGAGCTTTTTTTAAAGTAATATAGGAATCAGGACTTCTTTAAGCATGTATGTTTTTATTTTCCGTTAAAGTACATGATTCTATGTTGAAAGTATATATTTTCCTCTTAATGGATATTAATAATTTTAAACAACAGAATTCAAAGGCAATCAGTAATCACAAACTTAAACATCTGAAGCAGTTATAAAGGTAACTGACATGAGACAGAGGGTACCTGCATCAGTGGAGAATGGCAAAGTACAATGCAGGGTAATCAAGAGGATGAACCCTACAGTCAGATTTACTTTGTTTAATCCCAGCATTATTAGCTGTATGACCTAGGACAAGTCACTAAAGTGCCCCATGCTTTTGTTTCCCAATCTGTCAAATGAGGCTATTAATAACATGTATTTTACACACTTGTAAAACTTAAATTCTATGTAAAGTACTCATAATTTTACTTGACTCATAGTAAATACTCGGCATGTATTAGCAATCTTTATTACCATTTGGCACCAGCTGACTTTCTGAATGAGAATGTAAACCTGGTATGGAACATCATTAGGTATCTTAAAAGAATCAAAAAAGTTAATATTTAGAAAAGAATTTTCAAAATGTCATAACATTTTATAACTGAATACAATATATTATACCTGGTGGATCAATTAGCCAACAGACTGATAATTAGCAACCATCCCTTTACAGACAAGAAGAGTCCTCCCAATAACTCTATTCAAACATCTAAAATTAAATTGTATAGTAGACTTGGGGAGACATTTACTTATATCCATTTTATTTTTTAACTTAATAGAAATAAGAACATAAATAGAAATTATTAGAAAATCCGTCTTCAAGGCCAAATCATTTTTTTCCTTGAGAACAATGCTAAAGGCATTCTAGTTCATCTAAATCACTCAGATGAATAATAGAAACAATAGTTCTATATTTCCTTCTCTCTCTCTCTTCTTGGGGATGCCACTCATATTAATTACCACTTTACATAAATTAACAACCTTCCTCCTCATGCCCATAAGAGAATATTGGAAGACAAAAAAACCAAAAAACTATGAAGTTACATTTGTATAAGAACACATTTTGTTTGTTTGTTTTGTTATATTGACAAATTTTAATTATGGCAGCAAGAGAGTCTGTAGTGGATGGATGTCAGTGAAATCTCCAGGTCTGTCAACTGCTAAAATCTCATAAGTCTAACCAAATTAAAAATAAAATTAAAATTAAAAAGGAAAGAGAGAGAGTGAAAGGGAGGGAAGGAGGGAGAGAAGGAGGGAGAGAGGAAGGTAGGAAATGAAGGGAAGAAAGATAAGGAAAGGAAGGAAGGGAAGGAGGGAAGGCGGGAGGGAATAACAACAAGAAAAAAATAAGAAAGCAATCCTTTGAACACACAAAGCTAAATTTATTAATCTTATTGAATTACTGCAATAGGAGAAAATTACCTAGCATTTTAGCAGAATCCCTCCCCGAAGGTGACATCGGGAAGGACAGTTATAAAACTTAAAAATCTGAGTTGGTGATTTTACAAATGGTGTTTCAAGACAGAATTAGTTAAGATTGCATAATGTGCAATGTAATAGCTTTGGATTAGTTGGCACAGTGAGCAAGTATCTTGAAGCAGTTCTAAATAAGCAACAAATTAGTCTTGATAAGTAAGCTAATCTCAGTTTGTTCACAATCTTGTCTTTCAGGAGTATTTCCTGGGTCAAGTAGCTAAGCTGATTTTGCTTATTTTCAATATGATTTTATATTGAGCTTTCATTTATACACACACACATACACACACATATGAAAGTATGCTCAATCCAAGCATTGTCCAACATAAAAATAGGAAATTGACTTCAGTTTTCAAGTTTCACTGTTAGTAAAGGAAAACTTTTACTATAAGTTCAAGCTTTTATTCCTACATATTCTCTAAAGATTAAGTACTATACTGAGGACTGAACTATAATATCTATTTACCGAATTGTGAAACAAACTTTATTATTGCATTGTTTAATGATTTTTTATGGTAAATTATTAATTAAAATAAGTCTATTGAGCCATCCACTCAGTGTAAGCAAATAAACCTGGTTGTAAAAAAGAATGTATTGTAGTATACATATTTGGCCAAGAAGTATGCGTTTCTTTGACTTTTATAAAAATAAAAATAAAATAAAGGTCATAAAATATGATGAATTACTATATGATAGTGAGAAAAAAAAATCATTTGCCCCACTTGATATTCCAATGCTTATTAGATGTTGTTTCCATGTTTATTTGGTTTTTGGTTTAGCTGAGGAAATAGAAACTGAACTAAGTAAATAAATATCCATTCCCACAAACTTTCTTTTTTGCTAATGTTAGCCTAGTGTTCTGTGATTTTAGCCAAGCTTTTCATGCTTTGGTCTGTAATGCTCATAGCAAAATATCCTTCTGTAGTCACTGCTTTATAAGAAAAGTCTTTACCTGCTACTTGGTAAACACTTGATGTTTATGTACAGAGTAGTAACTGATGTTCTTATTGTACCCACGAGGCTGTAATTCACTTTAGGGTTTTTTGCTGACTTCATAAATAACACAAACATCTTTTGAGTGCTTTTTACTGGCTTTAAAATCCTGCAGCTAAATTTGGAATACTGGAATATTTACTTTATATACATGCATTTATTCCTGCAAATGTGAGAATTAAAATGCTATATAGATACATACAAGTTGTTAGTCAAGTGTTTTAGTATTTGTACTGAAAGAGTAAGAGGAGTTTCTAATATAAATTTTACACATCACATTTCCCTAGCTTGAAAAGAGGAACAATGAAGTAAATTACCTTTTAAATATTTTAAAATATATTTATGGTTGCAAATGATAGAAACCTAACTCCAGTGTGAGGATCATTTAATCCCATCACTGGGAAGGATGGTGATGTTGCTCGACTTTAGGACCAGTGAAAACATGGGCTTAATTCTGCTAGGACTCTCATTCCACTCTCAGTTTTGCACTTATCTGTGTATTAATTTCCCTTTATTGTATTACTGAGCAGTTTCCTCTACATAGTGGGAAATACTGTCATCAAGAGCTCTTAAGCTTTATATCTAACAGCTTCTACCACCTTTAACTTTCTTCCCTATTTCCAGTTAGGAAAAAAATGAGTCCGGGTGGATTGTCATTGATCAAGAGCTCTCTCTCTCAGACCAATTTGTGGCCAGAGGGAGGGACACATAATATATTTGCAGATCTCAGTACAGTAACATGATTATGAGTGGATGGAGGGTAATTTTTGGAGAAGAGACAAATGCTGTGTCCACAACACCAGAGATATTTTTTTCATCTCATGTGAGAAAACATACTGTACGCGTTTTTCTTTGAAGCCTATACCAGTTATATAGTATTGGTTAAAATAACAGAAAATTGACTCAAACTGGTTTAAATAATATAAACAGAGATAAACAGAGGCACAACATAAACATGAAAAACTCAGAAGTACATTAGGTATATGATCCAATAATTCAATAATGTTCCAGGTCTACAACAAAGTACTATAGAGTTGTAGACCTGGAACCTATGTGATTTTTACTAACCAATGTTACCCTAATAAATTTTATAAGAATAAATAAATAAAATAAAAAATGATGTTTCTAAGGGCTCATTTACCGTATGCCCCTCTGCTCTGCCTCTGCAGTGTCAGCTTCAGTAAGAGGAGGGCGTTACTTGGGATCACAAACTTGAAGCTCTTGGACACAAAACATTATCTGTACTAGTATTTCTACTAAAAATTTTACTATTCACTCTTACTAGAGTGACTTAAACGCATGTCAACCCTGAAAATGTCACACTTGGACAGAACACCAGAATGGAATTTGGAATGGAGCCAAATGTATAACTTACAAGAATCAGGAAGTAGAAGAATGCTTGATGGGACTGTAAACTAGACTGTCACACATTCATCCCTGCATTATTATTTTTTAATTATTTTCTTGCTATTTTGTGTTATTTCAACAAAAGATAAAATTTCACTAAAGTCATTGTTTGGGCTCAAATATTTAACTCACTCTTTCTTCCTTCCAGGGAAGCCAAACAGTAATGAAACTCAACAGTAATGGAATGGATCAAAAGCTTGATATTTCAGTTAAATCTCTTAAAGTTTGAATGAGAAATCACAGTTTAAATGTGAGATCAAGTTATTCTTATTTTCTCTTTCCCATTCTAAATCTCTGAGAAGATGCACTTGGGTATGTCTGATAGAGAAGGAGAAAAATATGACCGGGTCCCTAGAGAGCATCCAACTTGGTTTACCCATTTCACTAGAGCTATGAAGAGAATCAGCCTCCCTTACATGGCTGCAGGAAGTACAACAGAGGCCAGAAAGAAAGAGGACATGCTGTGAAGGAGCAGTGACTTGCAGCATGGCGACCTGTCCATTTATCTGATCAGGAATCAACCAAACAGATCACCCACCTCCCTTGAGGAAGACTTCAAAAGGGAATGAAGAGAGAAGCAAAATATCATTACTTCCCTGAATAAGGGGAGAAGGCAGACGATAACTATGTTCAAGATTTCAGTGAGGATAGAGGCAATAATTTTCATAAATTGTAATTTTTTACATTTTTTTAAAATTTATTTTTTGAGAGAGAGAGGTGGAGGAGGACCTAGAGCAGTCTCCATAGTTTTATATCATTAGTTGTGACATGGTTTCCTTCTATGCAGGTAGATGTGGAGCCACATGGGTCAGGAACTGAACTGGGGGCCTCCCACATAGGAAGCAAAACCTTCATTACTAAGTTATTCTGGCCATTTCCAGTTAAGCCCAAGTTTAGCAAATGGGGTTGCACAGGCCGGGACCAGGACCTGAACCCGGGGCCTCATGATTGCAAGGCAAGTGTTCAACTGCTGAGCCATCCCAGCATCCTCCTATTTCCACTATTTTAAGTAATGACTCATGTTAGGTAGAAGACCATAATTATATACATGTGGGATATATATATATATATATATATATATATATATATATATATATATATATATACACACACACACACACACACACACACACACACATACACACACACACACATATATATATTATAATATATACATATATATTATCTGTACATGATGCATGTCTACATATACTGTGAACTTAAAACTATTCAGTGATTTAGAACATGGGAAATGAGAGAGGAAGAGAAAAAAAATCGATGGTGGAGCTCATTGAAATAGGACCTGTGTAGAAGTTAGAATAGAAAAACGAGAAACAAGCAGAAATAAATTTTTCAATCATTTTATTTACTGTATTGATTATGTGATAATGAACATGTGTACATTTTCATTACAAATGGTTACTCCAAAGTCTTGGAAGTTTATTGATCTATTTGAGCGTGAAAACTTTAGTTAATACACTTTAAGTCACTTTTTTTTGTTTGTTAGAAGTAATTCATCAATAAGACCATTTATATGTGCAAGGGGATTATGGTGCTTGGTAAGAAATAAACAAAGTACAATACCTTGACCCAAGTCCTGAAAATACTATTCAACCCCTTTTCAGCCTCCTGCCATTGGTCAGGATTGACTGATAGAGTGATTGGTTGATTTACAAAGAGGCACCACTCATTGTCAGGGGCAAAGAATGTAGTCTCAGGCCAGTAAGCAGTCATTGTATATACCACGATTGATCCCTGGAGACCTTATAAAGGCAGGATTTTTTATTTTCTTTCCTAAGAGTATTTCTTGATCTTACTATGTACTACAATCTTTCATCTTAATGGACTCTAATAGAAATGAGGAAGCAAGAACCCTCTGTTATAGTCACCAGGATTCTATGGCTTTCCTAGGGTTTGACACTTGCCTAGATTAAGTTCTAGGATACAAAATACTAAAAAGAAAAGACTACAGACACATTGATTTTTTAAATGTAGCAAAGTTAGTCAAGCATGAAGTCCCAGGAAGCAGGTGATTTGAGCTGCTTTATTTTAAGTTTAAAACGAAACAGGTTCTATAGTAAATGTCAGAATAATTATTGCCAGAACCAGTTCTCACAAAGCATTGCTGGACCTCTGTTTTGCCCCCTCACCTCACTATGTTGCTTTCTAGATTTCAAGTGAGATCCTCAAAGGACCATATTTCACTTCCTCTTAATTTTTAGTCGGAAAGTACCTCACTGCCCTGTCCAGTCAGTCATGAACTGTGTTCTTAGAGGCAAACCCCACACGATCTGTCGTGGACGCGTGAGGCTTTATAGTCCAGATGATTTATTCACAGAAAACTGATTGGTGGATATGAATGAACTGAGATTTTGAGTATTTCAATGTAGCATCCACCACATCTAAAGCTAGTTGATATTAACAATTTAAAGAAAATTACCATTTACCTTTTAGGAAAAGGAGTATCAGTAGTCTCTGTATTAATATTTTCTAAGTGAAAAGGAAAATAAGATTTTGGGATAGGATTTCTAACAACATTCCTCATCTTCTCACCTCAGTTAAACAATTTAAAAAAATCCTCCCTAAGTTTTTTATCATTTTATTTGCTTTGTATCATAGATAGTGTTGTTAGTCAGTTGCCACATAGTGATGACTCTAATTTAGCAGGTGTATTCTGAGAACATAAATGCCATTACTTGATCATCACAGTAAATCTTCGTTCATTTTTATTAGGGAGAGTAGGTCAATTCAGCTCCATACAGTTATGGTTGGATGTTATTAAATATTGTCATGCGGAAGTATAATTTTAAAATAGAATTAGAAATGAACTCAGGCAAGTCAATATCTGCTAACTTCCTTCTGATCACAGCTCAAGTTCATTAGTGGATGATGGCACTGGATAGATATGTTTTCATAACAGCATTGTGTTCTTTTTGTCTTTCATCAGCTATTATTAGAATGGGTGTGTTAAACCAAAATATCTTCAGATTTGGAGTCCCTTTGTAGAATTTAATATCTAACTAATTAGAAGGTTTGGCAGTCTGTTACATTGGTGTTTCTAATAAATCATATCACATAGCATTCATGTTTTATATATCTCTATCCCTTTAAGCTAAGCTGGGCCTGTGACTTGTTTGAACTTGTAGGATATGAAGAAAAGCAACAAGTTCAGGTATGGGCATAAGCTAAAAGAAGGCTTGGAAACTCCCACTTTTTTCATGTGGATACCTTACTGGAGATACAGTTCATGGAGAGACTCCATGATACAGGAGGCTCTGAGATCATAATGGAAAGAGGAAGAACTTTAACCATCCAAGGCACCGGTAGAGATCTCTGCCTCTAATTGACCCAGGAGAGAGCTCAGCCTCTAATTGACCTATATCAGCTGAATGCAGCCTCGTTAAAGAAAAGCGAAACAAATAAACAAAACAACAACAACAAAAACAGTACTGGTAAGGAGAGGTGAAGAAATAAAGTACAAATAAAATGGTTGTCATTGGAAATCAATGCTTTTTTAAGGGTGTGGGGAAGAGTTGTTAGTCAAAAATAAATGGTTAGAATGAACAGAAATGGCAAAAACTGGAAATCACCTACTCCCTATCCCTATCCTTTCCCCCATCATCATCCCAATCCCCATCCATGAGGTAGTATATGGATTTCGGCTTTGAGGTTTAGTGTGGGCAACTAGAGGGCCTGGTATTCATCTGCTTGGGGTATAAAATAATGAAAGAAATTAATTGGACAATCCAGGATCAGGATTCTCATTGAATAATGTATGAATATTACATATGGAATGTTTTTTCTTCTAATAAGATCCCTTCTAACAGGCTCCCTTTGAAGTAGTTACTGTGTGTTGGCTTGGGAAGGGAAGAAATTATGGGCAGATGTGATACTACAAATTTTTGTTCTTAAAATCTTTGTGAGAGTCAGTTTCTTTCTTTCTCTCCCTCCATCTCTCCCCCCCCACCCCCACCCCCCCCGCAGCTGCATATTGCATATAGTGTATTAAATGGTTTTTTTGTTTTGTTTTGTTTTTTTTGGTCTGAAACAGTTCAGGCTAATTCTACTATTTTAATTCAAAATGAGTAAATTTTGCTGAGTATATTGAAGGCTTTTGCTATATTAATTTTAAAAGCAAATGCATACATCAAAAATACTTTGTTTTTTATTTTATTAAGTGTGAGACTAACTTTTTATAAGACAATGAATAAAATTAATGGTGTACATATGATGAGAGCTCATTATTTTAAAAATATATCAGCAGATATTTTTTTAAGTATCAAATTAGAAATAAAATAATAATTTAGAATTTTTTTAAGTTTAATATATGAAAACCACCTGGCATAATTCTTGAAAATGTATAGTGCTAGGCCATACTTCTGGTGTCTGATGAATAACACGTATCATAGAGTTTTATTTGAACATGTTTCAGAGTTATTTACTAGTAATGTAGGGTGATTAGTAAGGATAATTAAAATATTATGTGAATAAATATTACTTAAGGTCTGACTAGATTGTTATAAAATGTTATCAGACCTTTACTTGTGAGTATATATTTGCAGCATCTATACTTTTGGCTTCAGTGCCTTGTTTTCAGTTCATCATGAAAGTTCACTTGCGTTGGTTTTAGTTTCAAGTGCTAATTTAAATTTCCCAATTTAAAAATACAAATAATTGTCACATTATATTTATTTAACACATTTACCTTACTGTGGGGTTCTTGCTTATTCCTATAGTATGTAGAGATACATATTTTCAGCAACAGTATTTTTAATCTATAATTTTTAAAAAGGATTTATTGTTTTTGACAGAGAGACAGAGACAGAGAGAAGGCATGGTTTTCTTCCACACAGGTGGGCGGGGGCCGCACAGGACAGGAACCAGGCCAGGGTCTTCCTGCATGGGAGGCACCCCGCCGCCCCTGCAAGCTGGGAGCCGAACCGGGGGCCTCCCACATGGGAAGCTCACCCCAGTTCAGTGTATGAGTCCACACTGGCCAGGGCCAGGACTTGATTCTCGGGCCCTGGGACTGAAAAGCAAGAGCTTAACCCGCTGAGCCATCCTGGCTTCCCTACTCTATACATTTTAGCTATATTATCTCCCTACATTAAAGTGGATATATACAAAAATGTTTACAAATTCTTAAACAGTGAAATCTCATTAGTGATGTGCTAATGTCTTAAAAAGTCCTAATAATACATCAAAGCAATTAAAATTATTTGGGTTTTGTGTTTTTTTTTTTTACTTTATAAGGAGCCATTTAGTAATATAAGATCATGTTGTTAAGTTTATATGCCTTAATAGATACTTGTTAAATAATTAATTTATGTTGGTAGAAAAATGTTACTATTAGTGTATATATAGTTATTACGTTATTTTATCATAGGATATTGAGAATGTTTAAAGTAGTAATTTTCTGGAAGACTATCACGCCCTCAATTTAGGCAGTTGTACTACAGTTTACTAAATCCTATTAGTAAATCCTAAAAGGGAAGTCAGATGTAGTGTAGGCCTAGTTCTAGCAATAGTAAAAGCACTAGAGCAGGTATCAGAATACAGAGAGGGCAACTGTATGACCTCCTGCCAGAAGCAGAGGATTGGTAGAAGAATAGTAAATCAACAGGAAAGGCTTGAAGGAATAAATACTCAAACTTTACTCTCTGACTAGTGTCCATACTCTAAAAGTACCTCTATGTTATCCCAGGACAGAAGATAACAGGGCTCACTATATAATAGTCCACAATAGGCAGCCTCCTGAGGAATAGTGAATTATAAAGAAGAGTGGAGAGTAGATCTAGAAAAACAAATGAAAGTATCCAACATACTTGGGTAACAGAAAGATTTTGGAGACTCATTATCTTAATAAATTAAATGTTCATATAACAAGTGAAATATTATGCCATTAATATTTTCATATATTATTCTGGATGTACAGGGCTCAGCAAAAGTAATGCCCTGGCTGAACTAATGCCCCCTTTTTCATGAGCTGGTAATCTATACCAAATCTTTTATTAGAAAATCATAAGCATGTAATTCTGTCACCTGACTATATCCCACTCAAGCATACTATATGACATTTTAGGTGAAATGTTCAAATTGCTGTGTATCTCTTGTGAGACAAAGCAAGCCTTATGATATTGTGGCATTACTTCTGCTGGACCCTGTACATGCAGAGATGACTACACTGGAAAATTTAAACATTCATTTCTCTAAAAGCTGGGTATTGTTCCCATATCTGCTTGGATTCCTTCTAACTAAAGAATGCTACAAAATTTTGGTAGATTTTTAAGGAGATTCTGTCATTTTACAAGGCTACATTATATTGATTTTATATCTTGAAAAAATTAACTCTCTATACTTAGTAGTTAATGAAAATTTACCAAAAGTGTTACTTGTTTTTTGAAGCAAAGATAAAAGAATGACATCTTTGACATATTAAACATTATGTCTGTGTAGCTGACAGTAGGTATGCATTTACTCATGACACTAATAAGCATGCATGTGATATAACCGAATAATATCACAAAATAATGTCTTTGCATATTTTACAAAATAAAAGAAATAAATTTTTTTATAGTTGTGGTACACTAGTCTGTATGTTATATTTTGTGATCTATATTTGAGCAGTATAAATATAGTTCCTGATCATAGTGAACACTGAACTTAAATCTAGTACGGTATGTCATAACTAATTTTATAAATAGTTTTAGAAAAGAAGGGGGATAAAGAATAGAAACTTCATATTTTAGGTAGGTGGGATAAAAAAATGTATGCAACTAGTGGGAATCTCAGCATTAGTTAGTGAACATGTAAAATTAGATCATATGGGAAAGCCGGGATGGCTCAGTGGGTTAAGCACTCACTTTGCAGCACTGGGGACCCAGGATCAAATCCCGGCCCCGGCCTGTGTGGACCCATGTGCTGAACTGGGGAGTGCCCCCAGTTCAGTTCTCTCTCTGTCTCTCTCTGTCTCTCTCTGTCTCTCTGTCTCTCTGTCTCTCTGTCTCTGTCTCTCTCTCTCTCTGTCTCTCTTTCTGTCTGTCTCTGTCAAAAATAAAATAAAATTAGATCATAAAGTGTTGACAAACCATCTTATAGTCAAGTGAATACTGGACTAAGTGAAAAATGAAACTCACTTTCTGTTTCTGTGTATAGCCAAGTGATCTGGTCAGATAATAAGAACATATAAACATATCATCTTATTTGTCTCCTTAATATATATATATTTTGTGATAATGTCCCAGCTTTAAAAGTTAAAAATATTGACATTATTATCCAAATTAATTTCATGTTTCTATGTTGAAAAATAAACTAAACATATATATTTAAAAGTTCTCACATAGCTTGAGTCCTCCTAAACCAATTATGGAAAAAATTATAAATTCAAATCAATTTTCACCAACCTTACAGCTTACTGGGCTGGGAGGTATACTTTCTTTCCTTTCAGTCCTGTTTTTTCTTGCTTGGATTTTTTATGGTCTGCCTCTTTACTGGTTTTTAAAGAATATTACATATTCACTGTTGCATTCCTTTCAGCTCTTTAAAACTCATGGTTCTCTGACCAGCAACATTAAAGTCACCTGGGAACTTGTTAGAAATATGTTTCCCAACCAAGAGCAATTGAATTAAAACATCTGGAAGCAGTGCTTATGCTGTTTTGTCTTGTTGTTTTTGCTTGTTTGTTTTTTCATCTCCTAGGAAATTTTTTTTTTCTTGTTACCCACTAAATAAATTATTACTTAAAAAAAAAATATATATATATATACAGTTCTGATACTATTTATTTATAACATAATTGTAGCTTCTTTTTCTGGAGGAGAATATTAGTCCTAGTGTTCTATTTATTCTGATGCCAACCAACCACATTTCCCCAAGCACAGAACAATCAATCAATAATCAGTAGAATGAAAAGTTTATATGCTTCTGCATTACTTGCAAATACACAAAAATATGAAAAATGTAGGTGAGTGTATAAAAAGTATAATGTTTTAAGTTTCAAGAGCTCATGGTCAACTGGTAAGGTAAACAGGAGGTAGATCACGGAGTTCGTCAGCGATGTTAAAGAATTTGGACTTAGCCTGAAAGCTCTAGGTAAATTTTAGGTAGAACAGTGTGTTGATTGATCACTGTTATGCTAGGATCCCATCACAGTGGTTGGGAAGAACTAATTGCACTTAAGTACTATGATAATTTATATGTGTAAATTCAGGGGAAAGGGACTTCCTAGGTGAAGAAGAGTTGTTTAGATTCTTCCCTCTTCTCTCAGTCCATGGGGAAGGGTGCTGAGCAGTGGTGACTATCCTATAGCTTATGTTCTAATAGTTAAATTTAGAAGGGAATTTACCAAAGGAACGCTGAAATAGTGAGAGAGAATATATTTTTGAGAATATTGAAGATCAGTCTGGGAAAACCAAGATCAGTTGGCAAGTCTAAAGAATTAGAGAAGACAAAAATAACAAGACTTTCTCCAAGAACAATAGAAAATACAGATCAAGAGTATGGAAGAAGCTTGGACCTGAGAGTAGTTTGTGAGCAAACTGAAAAGGTTTTAGATGATTTTATCTTTTTTGTATGACCTCATCCAGAATATATGAGAATGAACCTGGCTGGCTTAAGGTACAGCCAGAGTAAATATATAAAAACTGGGTAAATACTTGAATAAAGGCTCTAAATTAGAAATAAAAAAAAAAAAATAAGGCATGCATGAAGAAGAGTAAGTTATATTTCAAAAAAATGCCATATTCATGATGAGTTCTAACTGATAGAAGCACGTGAAAAATATTCTATTTTTAAAAACTCAGCAAATAACACAACATACATTCTTTTTAGTAAGACATATCAGAACAGCAAGGCCAAAATAGTAATTGCATATTTAATTGCTTCATTTGTGAGGGAATCTTATAATACAAGTAGTTCTATAACATTGGTCACATGCTTTAAAAAGGAGGTAAAAAAATCTGATGATGAAGTGTTAACTTAGTTAAATGTGACAAAAACAGAAATGATAGAGAATAATACCAACATACTTATTTTTCATTTTACCTTTAGCAACAAATTGAAAACTGTTTTTGACACTGTATATATATCACTAATAAGACCAGTGAGCCATGTGTAATAGTGTGATGATGCTTTGCACTTTATAGTGTCTTTTAAATGAATTTTCAATGGCAGCATCATCAGCTCTAATTTATAGATTAGAGGATCTTGTATAACTCAGAGTGAACAGATAGATTTTGTGACTAGGTCTGAATAACGACGACCTTGGTGTTTTTAAAGCATAAATTCCTTGCAAGTCTGTAGCTTGTCTTCAAGTTTGTTAAGATTCATTTTCTTTCTCCTGGTTTGTTTCTTATTATTTGCATACTGGAAGGGGCCGTAACACTCTTCTGGATCCCTCAGCATCTACTTTAGAGTGACTGTTGTAAGCAGAGGGAGTTTTTTCTTCTCATTGTACTTTTACTAATTAGTATGAACACCTGATGTTGCTCATATTACTTTAACATCACCTTTATTTCTTTCTGGTCTTAGAAGTTAGATATAAATCTGGAAAAATGAAAATTATTAATGATGATGATGATAATTATTTATAATGAGCTAAAAGCTTAAAAAATGATTGTGCTATTTGGATATTATAGCAAGTATAACTTGAGGTTAATATGAGGAAATTCCATCTCAAAAAGATTAAGTAACTTATCTAAGATCAAACAATAATTGGCAGAGTCAATATCTGAACCAAAGTCAAATGCTAAAAATTCTTTCCCAGTGTATCAAAAAATTGACTACATAATATGATTCACTTTACCAAATTTATTTTTCACATCTTTCACTCAGGGTAATAACTTGATTTTATCTGTTATAGTATTCATGTCTTATCTAATTGATCTCCTAGTGTTTCATTTGAATAATAACTATTTATGTCTTTGGATATGCTTCATGCTATTAAAAATATCTCACTTTATTTAGATATGATTACAAAAGAAGAAGGAGGAGATGGAGGAGGAGGAGAGCTTTCTCAGAGAACAGAATCTTTAGCAAATAAAATAAGTGAGCACTGTGAGCAGATATGAAGGAATGTCTCTTCTAGAGTTTTGAAGGGTTAGGTCAGGGATTCCCAACCTCGTGCGCATGGGCGCCATGGCGCCCGCAGCCTGATTTGTGTGCGCCCGCCATTATTTGACTGCATCAGAAGTTTTTCATAAACACTAAGTAAAACTATCATTTATTTTTATACATTTGTTAGAATTTTAAAATATTGTTTGAGTATCTACACAGGTTTATTATATCCGTTGGTATGTGTGCGATATCGTATGTATAAGTTTTTCCCTAGCTGTCGCCTTTGTACATGTCGCGTCTTGTGTAGCCGCTGCGCTCTTTAAACTCTCCTCCCCCCAACCGGGAGACGCCAAGTTGCCATTTGGATTGCGGTTGCTGGACTGATCGGGTCGTGACGGTTAGCTAGGATCACAGTGTTTTGATATATTCGATTTTAACTGAACTAAAAGCGAGGTAGGTAATCTATTATTATGGTGGCAATTTGATATGATATTGTAGTTCTATAAATATTTTTATTTTTATTTTTTTAGTCCTAAAATGAGTGGATCAAATAAGAGAAAAGGAACCTATAATTTTAACACAGACTGGGAGGAATCATATTGTTTCATTAATTTAAAAGGTAAATGTGTTTGCCTGTTGTGTGGCAGTAGTATTGCAGTGCCGAAAAAACATAATGTTAAATGTCACTTTCAGACAAGTCATACCACTTTTGATACGAAATATCCACTTAAATCTGAAGTAAGAAAGAAAGAAATAAATCAACTAAAATTAAGTTTAACTACTCAATAGACTGTTTTCACTAGACATGTGGAAAAATCTAAAAAGGCAACCATTGCTTCTTTCCAGATTTCTCACATGCTCACAAAGAAGAAAAAACCTTTCCAGGATGGTGAATTGTTCAAAGAAGCATTTCTGACTGCTGCCAATTGTTTGTTTGAGGAATATTCTAACAAGCGTGAGATTATGTCGGCGATACAAGACCTACAGTTGTCAAATAACACAGTCACAAGAAGAATACACGCAATTTCAAAAGACTTGCAAACTCAGTTAAAGACTGACTTGGAAATATGGGACTGCTTCTCTCTGCAATTTGATGAGTCAACAGATATATCAGACACCGCACA
>PVKE010032517.1:0-18433 GCA_004027555.1 Craseonycteris thonglongyai
TGCCATTTGCAACAACATGTGGATGGAACTTGAGATCATAGTGCTAAGCGAAATGAACCAGACAGAAAAAGCTAAGAACCATAGGACTTCACTCATGAGTGGAATATAAAACTGAAAGCTACAAAGAAACAAAAAACCTTGTGGACACAGTCAATAGTTTAGTGGTTACCTGAGGGTAAGGAGGGAGGGAGGTGAGAGAGAAGGGAGAGGGAGCTAAATATATGGTGATGGAAAGAGAGCTGACTCTGGGTGGTGAACACATATTGTAATATATGGATGAGGTACTATAGAGTTGTAAACCTGAAACCTATGTAATTTTTACTTATCAATGTTACCCTAATAAATTTAACAATAAAAAAATAAAAATAAATTAAATAAATAAATATATGATGATGGAAAGAAAGCTAACTCTGGGTGGTGGACACATATTGTAACACACAAAGTACTATAGAATTGTACACCTGGAACCTATGTAATTTTTATTGTCACCCCAATAAATTTAACAATAAAAAATGAAATAACAAAATAAAATAAAATGAAGCCAACATAAAGAACAGAGCCAAGAGATACAGGTCTCTGAATCAAGAAATTACAGAAGCCAGTTGTCCTGTGTATTTACATAGAACAATACATTGTTCCTTTTTTTGCTTGAGCCAGTATGAGCTGGATTTTCTATATCTTGTAGTAGAAAGAGCCTCAACTAATATACTCACTTTGAAGGAAGGCGACCATTTTAACAGGCACCACTGTGAAATGCCTCAAAAGATTTCTCAGCTGAAAGACAGTTACTGGGGTGAGCCAACAGCCCAATTAGACAGTGGAGGGCAGACTCTGACAAGGACACATACATTTTACAGAGGAAAAACAAATTATAAGCTGCCCTGAACCAAACACAAAACTATAGAGTATGTATGGTATCAGACCGGCCTCTAACATTAAAAATAAAAGGAAGATCATTTGATTTTACACTAAGTGACCTTCTCCCGAAACTTACATGCTACCAAACGTCTCAGTCCTTTCTGCTAATAATAAGTAAGTATAATTCAGAACAACATAACAGAGAACTACATCCAATTACTCAGATTATATAGCCCTTTCTTAGAATTATGCTCACTTTCAGGCATTCATGTTCAACTTATTTAATTCTTCACTCACCTTCCTGCTACCTTGCACTAGACAAGCCACATAGCTTCCACATTTGGATTGAAATTGCCCACAAAGAACCAATGATTGCTCTATGGTAACTAAGCAAGTGAAATAAAATTTCATAGGCCCCCAATTCTGTTGGTTACCTGCTCTTTTTGAGTTTGACAGAAAACAAACCAATGAGGCTGAATACTGACAACAGTCACTCTATACAGTCTGCAGCTTTGGAGATATGTTTATGCTGCTTGGTTATGATTAGATGACACATAAGAAACACCAGTTGGGCCAAACCCAATAGACTGCTACATTAATAGGCTTGGCTAAAGTGTTTCTTACAAATACTCCAATTAAAGGCAACACTATCTGCAGTGACAAAATAAGAAGCCATGTCGTCTACCTACCAGCCTTGGGACTTTTGAAAGATCACTCACCTTTGTATTATTTTCATCTGTAGAATGTAATAGTAAAACTAAATGATCAACAGCTGAGGTACTATTTGAGAAATCTGTGACCCCTAAACCTGAAAGTTTTGTCATACACTTCCCAGGCAATGGTGTTTGGTATTCTGTAATTACATTAGTAAGACAGTTAATATTACTCATACAGCATTTTCGCGTCTGTGGTGATTTTCACATTAGAATTTCGAACTGGACTGTAATGAAGTATTTTACAACAGAGTAAAGCTTAGTTTGGATTTTGAATTAAGAAAGAGCTTACTCTAACAGTTAACCTTGGATTAATATTTACTTTACTAATATTAGCTTTATATCACACAATGATATTCTATTTTCTCCAGGAAAATGTTTATGCTATTATAAAGGTCTAGCTAATGTCATTAAATTCTAGATATAAGACACACTGCTAGTGGATACTATTAACCTATTTATAAAATCAAAAGAAGTATAATCTAGCTATACTCAGCAGAGAAAAATTAATGGGTCCTCTGCAACCATATTCTTTTTTTCAGTCTGTCCCAGAATGACTGGTAACAGAAAGCATTTTGAGTTCTAGGACGTAGCACCATATCTTTCTGAGGCTCTATGTCTCATCGTTATTTAAAGAACTGATAAGGAATACTCCGTAGGGCTGTTGTAGGGAATAAATGAGGGAGTTATATATGTAAAACAGATTACATCGTGCTTGGAACATTACGCAGAAATTGATTACCTTTTCTTTCTTGTGGCCCACCCTTAGGCAAATCACTTCAGAGCACCCCAGAGAGAATGCAGACCTGTAAATGTTCTCTCCTCCAACCATAAATTAACAGTAAGGAGGCTGCTTCCATTTGATTTTACAGTTTCTAGTAACTATTGGCATTATTTGTGTAGCAAGACTAGTGAAATGAAGAAGGAAAGGCACTGTTTTTCCCCCAGCAAAGAACCTAGTCAACCACATGAAGACAAGCTTGATTCCCTCCCTTCTGATTAAACATTTAGCTACTGGGGCCTTTTCTACAAGCTATGACACAGCCTTTGCAGCGTAGGTAGATTTGGTAGATTGTGACTTAGTTTCGGTGTCCTATGTTCTCACCTGTTCCCTTTCTTAGAAAAATCCACTACAGCCACCCATGGATGAATCACAGGACTTCTCTATCTCTGTATTAATTCCCTGTGTGGTTACTATAAACCCACTAATCTTACTGAGCTATGTACTTCTTGTGGTGTGATGGGAAAGAGCAGAGATTCTACAGGCTGTTAGGCCATGAGGTATAAGACAAGAGGCATAATGGAGAACATTTCTGTAAGTGAACATAGATCAAGCTCCACATGACCAAATTTCAGCTTACTAATAAAGCAGAGTACGAAATCTGAGCAGCACGCACCTTGAGAAACTCAGGAGCAGGAACTTCAACAGTGCTCCTCCTTTCTACCACTTCATTATGTCCTTCCAGCAACCTCCAGGACCATATCTACAAAGGAACATTCCAGTGCCCAGGCACACAACCCTCAAGAGGCCCAGGGGACCTCCGAGCCATAAGGTCACAGCAGGTATCTTTCAACATGAAACCAATTCCCTTTAGGAAATGGGCTCACATCATAAGGATTTGTGAAGTGAAGACATCACCTACTGCAGTCTTGGAGAAAAGAAATAGAACTTAAGGAACCTCTTCCAAGTGGAGTGATTCCCAATCTCTAGAACATATAAGAGTACTTACAGAGCTTCTCAAATATGTAGGTAACTGGCATCACCTCAAACACACAGAATCAGAAACTCTGGGGATGGGCTTGGGCATTTGTATTTTTTTTAAGCTCCAAATCAAAGGTTGAAAAACACTGGCTTAGTCTATGACTACTAGTAGGTACAAATCAAACTCAGAATCAGGTTTCCCATCACATGCAGAGTTCTCAAAGGCTGGTTGGCTGTACGCTGTTCTTAGAAAGATTAAGAAGTGTCATATTGGAAAAGAGTTCTGTGGTGAAGAAAGCCGGGAACCATGAGGTTAAACAAAACATTTGTACTTCACAACTCCCAGAACTTCTCATAGGTCAAGGTGCCTTCTGCTCTATAAGACAGGACATTACATGGTACTTTCCAAACTTATCTGATCACAAAAAAACTCCTTTTGAAAAGCATCTCGTGGCTCTAGGACTCTCTGGAAAACACTTTGGGAAGTATTAGTCTGATGTAATTGTCCTCCATTCACTGTCTCTAGAGATTTCCTGAAAGAACAGTATGGTGAAAATATTCATTTCAAAACATGTTTGCTTTCAGGCCTTTAGGGCTGGAGTGCAAGGGAGGGCAATCAATAAAAAGTGACTTCACTTGAGGATTAGTTTAGAATCAGGTGATGAGGATCCTATTTTCCACTTCTGCCACCAAGGATGCACACTAAACAACTCACCACTTCTCTAACTTGGTCTGAACATAAACAAACATAAGGAAAAAATACTAACTACCAAGTCGTGAACAAAAATGAGATTGTGTACACATCACCAAATTTCTTGGAATGAAGGTGCCAAGTATATACACATTCTCAGCAATACTGCAAACCTCCTTCGGTAAATGATACTGTAGAAGCCCCACGTTCTGTTATTCTAGAAGCTGGTGGTAAGGACATAAATACCACTGCATTATAAGAGAAATCCTTAAAAGGGTGGTCACTTCCAACCTTAGGTCAGATAATGCCACAGTTATCAAGGGGCATAGATTTCTTCTCTGTTTTTCCCACTGCGGGAGTCAAAAATTTAAACTCTCAACACAAGCAACCAACTTCCAGCTATCATCAAGTTCATACCTGTTCTCCCTTCGTGACCAGCATTTCTAATACATAACAACAACAACAGCCACAGATAGAGTATTCAGTTGATGATGACAAAGATATTATTATCACAATACTACCCTTTATATATTCTAGCCAGTGAGAATTTATCACAGACATTAAAATTATTTCCATAGATCATTGATTTTTGAGTAACATAAGATAAAATTCATCTACGCAAACTTAAAAAGAATCCAGTAACTCACATTTTACCAGAATACTGAACATCTAAGTACAAATATTACAGCAGTGAAAAGAAATAAAAACCCCTGCCCTCATGAAGTTTTTATCCTAGAGCTAGGCATCTAAATTTCTAGCAAGTTAACTGGATTTTTGTCATTGCCATTTTCTTCCAAGGTTTATTCACAATTATAACCCCTATCTCTCTTTGATCCCCAAAATCCTGGACTGTTAGAGCTGAATGAGATATCTTCAGCAGCTCTGTGCATCGCGTGAATTCCACGCAGTGGGCCTAGATGGCACTGTGCTTGTAAGTATGACCTCAGATGATCCCTTTACTTCTCTGAGTCTCAGTTTCCTCATATATTAAGGGCTAAATTCCAGTGTGACTCAAGCACAGCTGTCTAGAGGTGTATGGAAATGCACTGTGGGGAGGGACAACATTCTGACTGACACAATGGCGGAGTGGGCCCAGAAATGCTGAATATCCTGCATGTCACAGGACAAACCCAGCTCAGGTCACGGAGCTTGTGACCACCAAGGTGGGATCAGGACCAAGATCTGCTACATGGGGTCCCTTTCCAGGACACCATGCCATTCCATCCTTTTAAGGGTTGTCTAAGGCAAGCCTAGGCATACTTTTGCAAAGCAAGAGCTACTTCTCCTAGTGTCACAGCCCACTAGCTATATCTTTTATTATTCAGGTGGTCACCCCAAAATTGCTTGGTGGACCACTGGTGGACCACAATCGATGTCTGGCCCAGATATGGTCTAGGGTGATGCGCTCCCTGATTTCCATTCATTTGAAGTAGTCCGGGTAAGGCAGTGGAGGTACCTTGAGAGGGAAAGCCGTCTGCCAAGATCCTCTACTCTGAAATACTCAGACTAGGTAGAGCAGGTCACCTCTAATGACTGTTTAAAGCTGCCTACTTTTCCAAAATATTCCCTGATTCCTATCAGGAAAGTCTTTTCATAGCTGAAGTTCAAATACATAAAATTATTGTGTTATTTAGATCTAATTTCTACTAGGATCTAGCTAATCTGCACAGCTATTGTATCTTGTTACACAAAGATATAAACCTTATTACGACCATGGTTTTTAGAAGATTTAAAGTATTCTTCCAAAGCTTAAAGTGGATAATGCTAAAATATTTTACAAGAAAATCATTAATCCATAGAAAATTAGCAGATTTGGGGGAGGTCAATAGCAACCCAAACCAAAAAACTTACATTAAAAAATCTTATCAAATAAACAATGTAGTTAAACAGCTAATCTTTTATTCACTGATGAGCTGGGTATAATGCAATTCTGTCCAAGAGGTAAAAAACAAGCCTGAGATGTATCATAAATGGAAAAAGGAATTCTCACCTTTTGCCTCCTGTCCAAGTGTGGTGAAATTCATAATCTAGTTCCTTACAGTTCTTTAACCCTTAACCTGCCATGAGGGCATATATTTGGGTGGCTGAAGGCTACGGAAGGATTACAAACATCTTCAGAAAGATTCTGATGCCTAAATGTGTGGTTCCCAAACTGTGCTGCACCTAGGCACCTCAGGGCACCAAAGGGAGTTCACCATTGTGCTTGAGAATATTTTAAATTTTCAAGCAAAGCATGGTGATACTAGACAACTGTTAGACATCATGCAAGCTACAAGCTCAAGTTAGTTACATTTCAACATTAGATTGAGATATATTCTTTTTGATGGTATCACATCTTTGAAAAACTACATTTTCAGCAGTTACTATGATAAAAAGCAACTGCTACACAAAATGAAATGGTGGTGTCTAACCTGATTCCAACATTTCAGAAGCTGTGCAGAGCCCAAGAGGTGCACACATACCATAAGTAAGTAATTGTAGTTAAGAATAAAATTATTTTTCTTTCAATTTATTCAATTTTTTGTTTTCAAACAGCTACTAAGTTGTTTGACATACTCATAAGCTAGGGAACCCAACTACTGAATGAAAAAAAACAAAAACAAACTGTTAGCCATTTCTTGTAGTCCAGGGGTATTGGAAAAATTAATGAGACCCTATGGCATCATGAACCAAGAAAGTTAAATCTCTGACCTAAACATCTTGGTCAGGCATCTATTTCAAAGAACAGATATTCAGATAAAGAGAGCAGCATCTGGGCTACCTTGTGAAGCAGTCACAGTGACAGCAAGAGCTTCAGCGGCCCCTGCAGAAGCATCAGGACCACCAGATCATCAGCTCCCCACATTGTACGGCCACTGCCACCTTTCTGGAGAGGTCTAATATGGGAGGGATCTAGATTGTTCCCAAGCGTCGCAGGAGACTCAGCGGCAGTGACTCAAGGACTATGCTATGGGCTCCTTTAAGGGCAGAGACTGTCACACTCCTCTCTGAATCTCCAGCACCTCGTGATGACTGACTCATTAACTATGTAACTGATGAGCACTTGAATTCTATCAATTATGTAAGCTGGGGAAGCTGGGATGGCTCAGTGGGTTAAGCGCTCACTTTGCAGCCCCAGGGACAGAGGATCGAATCCCGGCCACAGCCCATGCAGACCCATATGCTGAACTGGGGAGTGCCCCCAGTTTAGTTCTCACCAGGGCGAGACCCCGGCCCAGTTCCTGCCCTGTGCAGCCCCGCGCACCTGTGTAATGAAACTATGTGGAAAAAACCAATGATGTGCAACTATGGAGACTGTTCTGGGTCCTCCCCTTATCTCTGTATCTGTCTCTCTCTCTCTCTCTCTCTCTCTCTCTCTCTCTCTCTCTCTCTCTCTCTCTGTCAAAAACAATAAAAATAAATCTTTAAAAAAAATTATGTAAGCTGGGAAAGGAAAAGGGAGAGGCTGGTAATCAGAGATTTTTTTTCTTCCATTTTAGAATGCTCATAATGTAAAAGTTTAAATCATGTTAATATTAAGATCAATATTTATTACATGCCTACTGTATGCCAGGTACCTCCCAAACATTCATCTCAATCCTTACAACAACTCTAAAAGATACCATTCATTCCATTTCCCCAATGCAGACTGTGGAGGGCAGAGGGGTTGGGTAAACTGTATCAGCTCACGCTGCTAACAAGGAATGGCACTGCGGTTGCAATCCTGATTCTAGAGCCCTTGTGAAGCAAAAGTGCCTCTGCTTTAGAAATAGTCAAGCAATGACCCCAATAACCAAATGACAAGGGAGAAGGGCCATGGCCATAACCAAGTGTAATGACCAATTGGTAAGTGGAACTTAGAAGTGTGGTAAATAGGATAACCAAGAATCATGTTTCTGATGCACTTTTGACTATTCCTCAAGTTATTTTCTTTCATTCACATACTTTTTTGTCCTAACTTTCTCTTATGATTTTATTCAGAGAAAAAATTAGAGGCCTCCCCTTGTCTAATCTGTGGCCCACAGGCTGCATGTGACCTAGGATGGCTTCAAATGTGGCCCAACACAAATTCATAAACTTTCTTAAAACATGATGAGATTTTTTTGTGATTTTTTTTTTTTTAGCTCATCAGCTATCATTACAGTTAATGTATTTTATGTGTGGCCCAAGACAAGAAGAATCGTCTTGTGCCCAGGGAAGTCAAAAGATTGGACACCCCTGGTGTAGACTATCAAAGAGGTAAGTGAAAGGACGGTATGTGAAGGCTCAGGTCGTACACTGTACATTTTACCACCTTCCTTATCAGAACAGCGAGCGGTCCCATTCACTACTCACTCACATTCACTCATTAATCATTTATTCAGTATACATTTGTGGAGCACCTTCTATGTGCCAGGCATCATGCCAGGCACCGAGGATGTAAAGTTGCCCCCAAAGAGTCCAGGACTCTCAATAAATCACAGGCTAGCTAATAGGAAAGAAAGACAAGAAAATCTAATGGTAATAACGCCATTTAGTGAGTACCATAAATAAGGATGTTAACCCAGAAAGTCAACCCCGAGGGAAAGGGGCCAGGAGGAAGCACCACCTAAGCTGAATCTTGGAGAATAAGTAGGAACTGGCCCAGCCAATGAGTTCAGAAGGACATCCCATAGAGAAGAAACAGCAAAGGCCCTGGATGTGGAGAAGAGAGGGTCATGCTAGGGAGCTACATGAGGTTTGGCATAGTTGGCACACCAGATCACAGGTTACGCTGGAGGTGTTGAGATGCCACTAGTAGATTCTGAACCAGGAGAAACATGAGTAAAGATGCACTTTAGAAAAGCCACGGTGATGGCAGGGTGGAGGGTAGTGAACACAGGGAGATGAGTTAAGAAAAGCATAGCAGTACTGCAAGTGAAAAGTGATAAATAGGGGCCTGAACCAACTCCCAATCTCAGATGGTGAAGTAGAAGGAAGGAGGGCAAATTTAAGAGGAAGGGGTGGGCAGAATGATGGCCCTTGGCGATAGATCACATAAGCACGGTGAATGAAGGTAAGGAAGTCAGGGGTGCCTTCCAGATTTCTGGCTCAGGTAACTGGGTGGAAGGAGGAGGACTGGGCTGGTGACTGAGGTAAGAGCTCAGCTGGGGACATAATGAGTGGAGTGTTGGTGAGATGTGCGATAGAGATGGCCAGGAATCAGCGACAAGAAGAGTTGGGGCAACAAATTTGGAATGCAAGTAAATAGGTGACAGTTTGCAATTTAGACCAGAAGAAACTAATAGATGATACAGAATGAGAGGACAGATAGTGTGAATGCTAAGGGAATATCAATACATAAGTGATAGGAAAGGGGACTACGCAGGAACATAGCAGGTAGAATCTAGAGAGGTAGGGGGGAAAAAAACTAGAAGAGCTTATTGTCACATTATATAAGCCAAGGGAAGCGAGAGTTTCAAGAACAGAGTCAAATCGTCAAATGCCAGAAAGAAATCAGGTCACACCTGACATTAATAATCTGGCTTCTAAGTACTAAAAATAAGAGTTAAGATGCTTTGTATCAAATTCCAGTGAGATGAACAGTAACACCAAAACCAAAACACACAACAAGGACTTCAGGAGAAGAAAAGTTAGATGATCATACAACACAACAACAACGCACCCAACTCACATGTAATCAGCTAATCCACACACAGGTACAGTCATTTCAACTTTAGGTCATGATTCAGATTAGGACAATTTTCCAAGGTGATAAGTAAGTGTTTTATTTTGCTTTGTTGTAACAAATTATCACAGAAGTCAAATGTTATATATAAATCACATAATGGGACTTAATTTCATTTTAATTCCTTTCTCCGCTCTATCAAGATCTATATTCTTTGGCATATATCCCACAGACTTGGGACAAGATTAGCTATTCAGATAGTTTGTAAACTTAGGAAACAGATTTAATGATACAAACAGCCCTGGCTGCAAGCTTTTATTATATTATATATGAGAATTTGGTTCTTCTATCAATTCTGTGGAAAATTCTTCTAATTGATACCTTTTCTGTTTATGTTAATGTAGTTAATTTCTATTCTTTGCAGCCAAAAATCCTATTAAATAATATTCAACATTTTAATTTGCAAAGAGAATTTTAAATATTAACTATCATTATATTCTAAAAGAATAGATATTTTAAATTTTAATACATAAGAAAAAAGACCAAAATCTCTAAATAAAGGTCATTCCTTTAAAGGCATCGCCATTTTTTCTCATTTCTCTGCAGATGACTGACACCTTCACCAGAGACTGGATTCCAATCCAAGAACTGCCATTTGGTAACCACAAAGTGCATTTAAAGTCTAACACATAGTAAGTCTCAATATATATTTGTGGAGGTGAATATATGCAACTCTTTATTAAAACACTTAAGTGTACACCTTTGCTAATATTTCTAATTACCATATATTTCTAAAGAACTTCAGAAAAAAATTAAGGTATCAACTTGGATTAGTACCCAGTAGGAGAGGAGAATTTTTTTTTTCTGGTGGCCTTCCCCACTTAATCAGGTCTGTAATGTTACAAAATCTGAGTAACAACTCATCTGGAAGCTTCCACAAATTAAAATTCTTTTTTTGCCCACCTTCCATCTCTAATTTTCATCTTCACTTTTCCCTCAAACCTTTACACACAGTTCCATCAGATCCTTGCCTTCCCTTCTCATCAAACATATCCCTAGGCTGACAGCAATATGTTTCACTTTAAATTCTTCAGGATAGATATTATATAGTAAAGGGTGTCCCAAAATTCACACAAGAAGTAATTTTGATAGAAAACACAGGTTTATAATTAATAATTGTAAATTTTCATTGCTCAACAACGAAAACGCGTTGCTCTTTCGTATAGCGCTCCATTTTTAATAGTAACCCTGAACTGTCAGCTGTCACGCTGTCTTTTTCTTCTTCGTTGGCAACACTTTACCGCACAAATGATGCAAAATTCAAATCTTGCGTGAGTTTTGGGACACCCTTTAGGTTTGAACCTTTGAGTGGAAAGAGAACTGCTTCCTGCTTGTCAGCTGAACCTTTTGAAATTGTGCTCTTTCAAGCACTAGAGTGTAATTTACAGTTTTAGAGTCATGATTTTCCACATGAAAGGTCCATCCATTAGTGTGATGGGGGTAGAAAAAAAGGAAAGAAAAGAAATGACTGAAGTAGCTAGCTCCTTATGAGCAATCAAATTAAACCCTGGAGTTTGTCATACCCTCTGCCTGTGACAGAATAAACATTTCTGCTCTTAATCATAAAAATAATTTTTAAGTGTCATACAAGTATTTCTGGATGAGTGATTAGATCCTGTTAATCCTTGTTGAACACAAACAGGTGAGGAAATGGGTAATTTTGAATTAGATTTTAACTGCAAATTTAAGCAACAATAAGAAAAGGAACAGTAAGGCCTAAAATTAAATTCCGAAGATCTTACCAATGTAAATACAATTTGTTTTTATTACATAATACATTTTTTAATAAAAAGTGATTTACAAATCTGTGCAAATGAAAAATAAGGTTCAAGGAAAGAAAAGTCCTAAAATCAAAGAAATTCCTTTTGATTTTATTTTTTAATTTTGAAAAGATTAATTACCTTTTTTAAAGCAAGGTTTTTTACTTACTTCTTGTTATTTTTAATTATGGTAAAGTACTCATAACATAAAATTTACCATCTTAACAATCTTTAAATATACAGTTCAGTAGAGTTAAGTACATTTAAGATTGTTTTGCCACCAATCTCCAGAAATGTTTTATCTTACAAAATTGAAACTCTGTACCAATTAAACAGCACTCCATCCTTCCCTCCTTTCAGCCCTGGCAACCAGCCCCTGTTCTCTGTTTTTATGAATATGACCACACTAGACACCTCACATAAACGGAATCATAGTGTGTGTCTTTCTGTAACCGGCTTATTTCACTTAGCATAATATCCTCAAGGTTCAACTATATTGTAGTGTATGCCAGAATTTTCTTCCTGTTTAGAGTTGAATACTATTCCATCGCAGGCATATGTCACATTTTGCTTATCCATTCATCTATCAATGAACACTTGTGTTGCTTCCAACCTTCTTTGACTTACTTTTTAAACAATTTTTTTAACAAAGCAAGCACTGGTGTGGTGCTGGAGTCAGACCACATGGATTCAACTCCCTCACCTCCATGGTAGCACAGAAAATACAACTGTGAAAAAGAAGGTAGAGGGGATACTGGGATGGCTCAGTGGGTTGAGCACTCGTCTTGTAGCATCCAGGGTACAAGAATCATATCCCTGCACGGCCCATGTAGACCCATATGCTGAGCTAGGGTGTGCCCCCAGTTCAGTTCTCACCCGGGGCGAGCTTCCCATATAGGAGGCCCCCAGCGGAGGCATGGCTCCCATGTGGGAGGCCCCCGGCCAGGTTCCTGCCCTGCGCAGTCCCGCCGCCACCTGTGGAGTGAAACTATACGGAAAACTAATGACTTACAACGACAGAGACTGCTCTGGGCCCTCCCCCTTCTCTCTGTCTCTCTCTCTCTGTCTATCTGTCTGTCTCTCTCCCCATCAAAAACAATAAAAATAAATCTTAAAAAAAAAAAAAAAGGTAGAGGAAGACAGGTACACAGTGAAGTGATCAGTAAATTAAAAGTTGACACTGCTAGGTTCTGATGAGGGTTTTCAGTTACCACAAATTCATTCATTTATTTGTTTGTCAATATAAAGATGAACAAACATAAGCCAAATGCTGAAAATACAGAGACAGTGCCTCCTTTGAGGACAATGACGACCAAAGAACAGACTTCTAACAGGTAAACAACTGTAAACAATGAGCCCAGCCACACTCTAGGCCAGGGGTCCTAGAGAAGGAACAGAGTCAAGAGGGCACAGAGGTCAAAGGCACTGAAGAGAGAACATGGCAGAATAAGACATGGAGGTGAGAGAGTGCAGCACATGCTCACAGGTGAGAAAGTAACTCAATGAAAAGTGCATCTCAATAAGCGGAGCACCAAAACAGAACAGAAAAGACAAACACCAAGGCCTAATTTAGTGTCAATCAATAGGAAGAAAAGAAAACCCATTGGAAAGCATGCATCACTGGATTCCCATTCTGGTGCCGTGTGAATCTCCGGGCCCTTGGCTATAGTACTTTCATCTGCTGAAAACAAAGTGTGGCTCAGGAGCATAAACTAAAATTGTAGCAGCAAAAGCAGAAACTCATTAAAAACTTACAGTCCTAATGTCACACCTCCTTCCATTATATGAAAATATTTTAGAAGTCTAAAACATGTCCAAAACAAGGCCACTTTATAAAATATAATATAAGCAACTTGGCCAAGTTACTACATTATAGTTTTATATTACTATTTACTTATAATACCCTCTTCATTCCAAAAACAAATCAGCTACCATTTTATATTACCTGGTAGTCGTATTTCATAAGCTAATAGAATTTCAAAGACCTAAAAGGTTATTGTCTATTAACAGAGTTTCTATTCTCCAGAAACTACACAAGGAACTAACTAGACCATCAATATGAAAACAGATCTGCATCCTGAGCAGGGATGAGTCCAGGAGACTATCATGCAAACAGTAATGATAATGCAATGACATGTGCCAATACAGAAGAATGTGGAAGGGGCCAGGGGATTAAGAGGAGGCACCTTCAGGTGAGAGACATCCCTTTATTCACTGTTCCATTCACTCATTCACCCATTCATTCCTTTCCTCAGTGCCCCACAGGCACCAGGAGCTATTTGCAAGTGTTGGGGATGCCTGTACAGGAATGCACCACAGATGGCTGCTAAAAAATGAGTGACAGTTCCTTGGGCCAGGGCTGGGAAGGAAGCAAGTGATCCAGGCAGAAAGAAGATTGTGGAGACCAACACAGCTTCAAGAAGTCGCAGTGAGTCAGGGAGGGACAGAGGAGATGGGTGGAAAGTAGAAGACCGGGAAAGGGCGTGACCAGGAGCACAGGTTGCAAGACAGCAGCACACATTTCCCTTGACAGAAAGAAATGAATTAAGGATCTGTGGAAATGTGTACCCATTTCAGGGTAGGGAAAGACAGGGAATACATCAACGGGGCAAAGAGTTGGGACAAAAACATGGTAAGCAGTGACTGACTGAGAAGGAAACCTAGGTGGAACAGGCTGTATGAAGGACACCAGGATATCACTATTGCAAACCTCCTATGGCCTAATGCTATTAAATATTTGAATGAAACAATCAAATCTCTCCTTGCTTGGATTCCATGACCATGCATTGGTCTGGGTTTTCTGCCTACCAGCAGAAGAAGCAACCCTGTCACCCTTTTCCCAATTCACACATTTGTTTCTTGCAGGTCTGGTGAAGGTCCACTGCTGAAGGTCCACACTCACAGTATGTAAAGAGCTCAGTCAATCAGGAGCAATTCCTGGAAAACTGGCTTTCCCAAGCTACTACTTCCAGGTGGCACCTCCTCTTCTTGGCTGCATCCCTTGTCTACACAGGGATCCACAGCACTGTGACTGCCACTAAAACCCAGCTTGGGCAATATGGCTCTGCCTTTTTGACACCTAAACTTTCTCTGTCTTGCTACTCTAATAGCTTCATATTAGAGCATAAATGCCCTATAACTGCTTTTGCCCAATTAGACCTCAATCAGCCTTTGATTGCTTCTCTATTTTGTAAAGTTTCTCTTGGCTTTTCCCTACTGTTATATCAAGGTTTTAATAATTATCATCTACATGGTGTCCTAATGACATTGTTCTCTTCTACATCATCCAAGTCATTAGCAAAAACATTAAACATAACAAGACCTAAGATTTGAACAATTCCATATGCCCTTCAAGTAGTTCTTGAATCACTCAGGCCTCTTAGGCACTTGACTTTCTACTCGCTGAATAATTTGTGAAGAATTATTCTTTGGTTATTTTTGTTTGTATTAACTTTTGACCAAGGTTGTTTTTATTTTTCTGTTATGAGTTACTACAATGCAATTCCTTCAAAGCTCTTCATACCCTACTGCATATTTGTTCAACCCATAGCCTGCGGGCCTCACGTGGCCCAGGACAGCTTTGAATGCGGCCTAACACAAATTCGTAAACTTTCTTTAAACATTACAAAATACTTTTGCGATTTATTTTCAGATCATTGGCTATCATTAGCGTTAGCATATTTCATGTGTGGCCCAAGACCATTCTTCTTTGTCCAATGTGGCCAAGGGAAGCCAAAAGATTGGACATCTCTGCCCTATTGTTTTAGTACAAAGCAGTTCATTAATACGAAATTGAATGTTTTGATTTCCACTTTTATCTTAATCACTATACCAAAGTAAAAACAAATACAAAGGCATGAACAAAACCTCTTTAGAAACATGAGTACGTTAAATGAAAAGGAAGGGCAAAGGGAGTTTCTTGAAGATATGTATATGCTGAGCACAGTTTATCTATTTTCATTTTTAGGTGTATAGACTAATTTCTAAAGAAAACTAAAAATGGTTTACTCTGCTGAAGATAGGAAGAATCCATATATACAACTTTCTATTTCAGATTATTGTATTTTAACATTAATGATGTCTCTAAGGTTCTTTTTTTATTTTTTTAAGTTTAGTCTTGCCAGATGTAATGAAATACTGCAGAGAAACTCAAAATTACTGGTTACAAGACCAGAACTAAAACAACGTTCCAGAGATTTACATTTGTCCCTAGACTAAAACCAACCATATGATCCATTAGGGTGCTATTCTCCAAGGGTTCTTCTAGAACATATACCCCTAAGATGTTAAAAGTTAGGAAAGAAGATCATTCTTCAATTACCTAAGCCATTTTATTAAAATAATTATGCAGCACGGTTAAAATTATGGTGCCCATCTGAATGTGGACTATTTGAGAAAGCTTAATATTCTGTCACAACTTCCAAAAAGAGAACAAATGTTCCTATTCAAGTGAACAGTTCTTTAAAAGAAACATCATTTTTCTTGCTATATTATAACTAGCTTAAGTCATTTGCCACTTTGAGAAGAGATAAATTCTGAAGAAGTTGGTAAAGTTCACTGCAGATTATAGGCTTTACAAAGTGAATAAAAAGATTCAAAGCAGGCAAAGTAATTGTATTACTTTACAAAATTATTCATATTTTAAAATAATTTTTTATTAATCAAGCTATCAGAAGCAAAATGAAATTTAACACATTTCAGACAGTGCCAGGATACTAAAAACAACTATAATCATAGAAAGGTTTGTTTAAGTAATTTATGATTAACAGGCTTACTTACCTGGAAGTATTAAAAAAGGTTATGGATAGGACCACATCATTCCTCCACTGGGTAAAAATACCTTGGCTTCTCTCCTTGAAATAGAAAGGAATCTAGAATATAAAAAATAAAAATAAGATAGCCCCTGTGAATTTTCATGCCTTAAATATATGTGATATTACAAATTGGTAAAATTTCAAAGCATTTAGTATATAAAATACAATTCATCCAAAGTATTGGCCCCAAAAGCAGAATGGTATTTTCCCCTCCCTATTTTAATGGGTAAAATACAAAATACTTCAAAATAAAACATAATCGAGGTTTAAAATAAATGGTAAAAGCCACGTAGAAGTGTGTGTAAAAGCAAAGCGGAGTCATAGTCACTTGATAAAGAACAACAACAACAAAAAGCAAACCTCGCAAGAAACGAGCCGGCGCGCTGCGTCCTAACTCGCTGCTGAGCTCCGGGACTGGAGCAGCACTGAAGCCGCTGGGCTGCCGGGCTGGGGTCAGGACTCAAGTGCTGCCCCCTCTGCCAGGACCGCGCTCAGCGCCACCACTTTGGGGGTTTTGTTTGTTTGTGTGTGTGGTGGGTTTTTTTTAATGGTTCTATAGAACGAAATGTTAAAAAATAGCTAATCCTGTTGGAAGTTTTCCGCCAAGGAAGGAAGGGGTCCACATGTTTCAATAGGGATGGAGGCTGGCAGGAAAGCCCGGGTGTCCGCGACGCGCGTCCGGCCCGCGGCGCTGCCCCGCCCGGCCTGGCCCGGAGCGGCCGCGGGCGAGTCTGGATGGGCCGGGCGTGCGCGTTGGCCCCGCGGGACAGCGGCCCCAGCCCCGCCGCGCTCGCCCTCGGAGTGCACCGCGGCCTTGAAGGAACTCCACTGGAAGGCACAGATGTGTCAGGAAGATAAAAACAGATGGGAAGGGGGTGCAAGCACAAGACTCTGGAAGCAAGGGCAAGGAAAATAATCCCGGAAAGGGACTAATCCCTCCTGTTAAATAAATGTTAATAATTCCATCTTCAATTCATTAACCCAGCCAGAATCGTCTTTTCTAAGAGGTTTCGTGGTTTTATGTGTCTTTACAATCCGAGTAATGGCAACAAGTAAAAAATACTATTGTTTCCGCTTTACATGCAGGAATAAAAATAAAAACATAAAAAAGGCGCAGAATGGTGACACACGGCCAAAAGAAAGTCATAAGCGCACAGGTCTGCAACCCCTTTCTCCATGGGGACAGCCTCCTGGTGACTAAAGCAAACCTGCCGCGTTTCTGTATCTTCCTTCGCCTCAGTTGAAAGGTTTTCTCTGAGGAATTAATATTAACAGTCAATAGAAGTGCGAGGCATTTTACTACAGAAGTGTGGAGTCCGTTTTCATACAGACGATATCATCGGTTTACTGTGGGTTTAATATGAAAGTGGATTGGGCCCCACGATTCTCTCAGCCTCCAAGGCCTTGAACTCCAGGCCATTTGAGGCTTCAGCTCTGCCGCTTTTGGCTTTGCTCTCACCAAGCATTTCGTCTCTGTCTGGCTAATTAATCTATGTCTAAATGGAATTGCAGTGGCAGAAAGGCAGCCATGCCAAAGTGGAATAATCACTTGGACCCAAATCTGAGTTGTTTTCCATCCTTAACAAATAATGTTACTCCAGAGCCTTCAGGCCAAGAGATGAAATGAGTTTGTAATTTTGTTGGCTTCCAGTCTCACGTCCTCATTCTCAACTACTTCAATTTTTTCTTTGTCTTTTAGCATTCAGGGAGCAGCTTTGCAGGCTAAATCACTGACATGGTCTTTATTGATATTCTTAATGAATAGTCTTTGCCATCTAAATAAAAAGGGGAAAGTATCTACATCATTCAAAATCACACTTGTTTTAATAATGAAACTAGACTGTCAGTTCATACCTCCATATGATCATTAATAATCTGATTTATCGTTCTCACTCCAGCAACTTGAAGAGAAATCTTCAGTTTTTTCATCTACACACAGTACTCCACATACATTCAGCCTCTGTGCCTGGTCCTAGCAATGCCAAACTGCAGGTTAAGAGCCATAGCATGCTGGTACAACCACTATGGAAGGCTATATGGAGATTCCTCAAAAAATTACGAATGGAATTACCATATGACCCAGCCATCCCTCTACTGGGCATCTACCCAAAAAACCTGAAAACCTTAATCTTTAAAGATGTTTGTACCCGCATGTTCATCGCAGCACTGTTCACAGTGGCCAGAACATGGAAACAACCAAAATGCCCTT